>JAIUND010002562.1:0-21476 GCA_034699125.1 Gisinianus flammeolus
GAGTGTCCACGTTTGACTATTCCAATATTTCCAAAAATCATCATCTTCCAAATAGTGAACTCGACTATTCTCCTCCATTTTTCCATGTCCATGATGATGGCCATGATGATGTCCTTTTGCCTTCACTTCGTACTCAACAGCAGTTTCTCCCTCAGAATTTTCAGCTTTGTTGGGGTCTGGAGTTGAAGATTCCATTCCTATAAAATTATCACTTTTCTGAGAAAACAAGAACTTTGTTGAGCAATTTTGGAATAGGGAAAAGTTTTCTCTATTCAAAATTGCTCTATATATAAAGTTCTTTTGCACTTTTTTCACATTGACAATTTCCCAAATGTGCTTCACATTCACATATAATTTATAATGAAATAAATTAGGGAAATATCCATGGTGAAGGAAATATATCGTAACTTTGTCTTTTATGTCATGCACAATTAAGAAAAGAACCTGGTAAGTTGTGTGTGGGCATGTGAATTTTAAATCTCAAGGCTCAAAAGGCGACTTCTCGTTTTAAAAACTACATACAATTGTGAATTATATACGAGCAGAGTAAAAATTGCATAATTTTGATCATATTTGTTTCGCACAACGAGTCTCGTCACGTAGAAATTTAATTACTAGTTATTTTTTATAATATAAATTTTATATAGATATTTAATTAGTAATTATTTATTTATAATGAAAATGAAATGAATATATATATGGAACTTTTATAGGGAGCTGCGAGTTCAAATTTTCATCATTAAGTTTGATTTCAATCATTTTCATTTTTTTTATTACTTATTACGCCTTGGGTATTAAATACAGATAATGGATAAAAACGATAAAGGGTAAATGGTAAGTCACGACTAAATAGATAATCGGTAAGGAGCAAATTCACTCGCATGCACTTATAGCAGTAAAGTGTGTGTAATATTATACATGCGCAAGTTGACACATGAAATATCCCATTTCTAACGTTATCAAATCAATGCTCAATATAGTCAATATATACCATACAAACCAAAAACCAACGAGTTACGTGGATACATATACATCACGGCACATTTAATTATGGAAATGGACTATAGACAATTTAATAACAAGAACAATAACAAAACAAGAATCATAATATGTAACCAGTTGTTTTCAATGTGGCGATCGTAAAATGTGAATTGTGAATTATTATATATATAATATATGTGAATTATATTTTTGTTTGTTAGCCCTGACTATGACTTTGAGAGAGTGGAGTGAGAGCAAGTTCACGTTTTTTTTTTGTCATAATAAGCACTCGGTCACACTGCACGATAATCGAGAATCAATCCATTATCGATACATAACAATTTTCACGTTTGTGTGTACTCTCTTTAAATTCATTAGATTTTTTTTTAGACTAAATTATTTGCTTGTTTGTGCATTTTGATCCTGATTATTCAGAAGGTTTTAATTTTTATTTTCTGAGCATCATAATAATTAATTGTAGGAGTTGTAATTAATAAAAAATAAGGCTACAATAATATTATTGCATGTATACTTATGCATTATGCAGTAATTATTTTTTACACGTCTGTAGACATCATGCATCCAAGTTGCGGGGAAAAACTTTGTGTGAACGGCGTCAAAGTCTTGCATTTTTATTCAGAGTAAAAACAGTAAAGGTCTGAGTATAAGTATATATACTTATATAAACTGATGGGAAACGTTGTTGCATGTATATATTTTAATTGGGAGCATAATGATTGAAAATATTTTGGCAACATAACAGTAAACAATCCGAAGGATAACAAATGTTCAAATGTACCTATATTTGAGGATTATGAGCAGCAGAGAGAAAAGGAGCCTAGGCATGTCGTATTTATATTTATATTTATGATTTGTCAATTTGTCATTCAAGATAAACATCATGGGAGCATTTAAAATTTGAAATTTAAACGAGTTTTGATTTATGATTTATGAAAACTCGAATCTCTTTGGCGAGAGATTCAGAGAAATGTATATATCTGTAGGTATACTAATGACTCATTAAATTCCGTTTCATCGTAATTTGAGCTATAATTCATTTTCCTTTGAAGGCCCAACTAAATTAATTTAATAGGAATATAAAATATAAGCATACGTTTCTATAATAATATAATGCACTCTTTTGTGCATGTTGCATGTCCAATGTCCATTCCTCACAGTTTCACAATATATGAATGATACATTTCTTATATTTTTCTTGTATCTGTCTAAATCCGATGGATGATGGAAAAGGACAATTTCCGGATGATGCTGTTTTTTGTGTCACTTGGACGCCGCTTCAATGTTTCAACGGTGATTTCATATTGTGGTGAAAGGCCTGAGAACGCAGACTATATACTCAAAAAATATGACGAGTCTCGTATTCTTCTGTAAACACACATGTAAAGTGTAAACTGATGAAATATTTATGATAGAGGGAAACGTCTGACCATTCCATCATCACCTCCCCATAGTACTAAATGAAATGAGCTGTAAATATTCATGATCGAATTCCCTTGTAAATATTAGCAGTAGCAGTAGCACAGAGTATAAAGTATAAAAACAGATTTGCCATATGCTACACACGCAGTATACACATCGATATATATAATTAATAAATTAATATTAAAAAAATAGTCTGTATATGGAACAACTCGTCATCAGTCAAGAAGGAATAATAATAATAATAATATGATTTCCATTTCAATTTCAATTGACTTCATTTCCACATTTCAAAAATAAAATAAAAAATCTGTACTCTTTTCCACAACTTATACATAATTTCTTGTATACAATTCTCCCAAGTGAAAATAATATACCTGTAAAAGTCAAAAGTCAAAACCTTTAACATTTAACATGTAACTGAAATCCAAAGTCTGTCTGTGTGTCTGTGTCTGTTCAAAACAAAGCATAAATTTAATAGCAATATAGCAATAAGGAATTCAAAGAGAGTGTGATATGTGAGATGGAGATTACACACATTATTTCAATATTGAATACTGAATACTTTGTACTTGCACATGCCTTCAGAATTTGAGAGACAGCCTAATAGACATAGACTACCCTATATATACGATATATACGGTACGGATGGCAAAGCAATAATATCGTAGTAAAATATATGTAGTAAATTTTTCAGCCTTGCCTCGAGCTCTCTTTTCATCTCTGTCTGATCTCGATCTCCACAACTCCACATTTAATTATCATGACAGCAAGAGCATAACTGTGGTCAATTTTGTATTTAGTATTTAGTAAATGGCGTCATCGTCATCGTCCATTACATCTTACACACATGTGTGTATGTACAATCTACATAAATATATCATAATTTGTGACGGCTCGCACTCGTTCGTTGGGTGCTTTACCGTTCATGGAATGTTCAATAAATTAATTTAAAGTTTATTTATTAGATATATGCATATACAAATGGAAATGGAAATTCAATCCAAAAGGAGAATGCCAAAATTTTCAAAATGCCGGTCGAAGTATATCTACATAATATAGTGTAAATTTTTGTATAGGTACAAATTACAAATTACAAATTGCTAAAATCCAAAAATCCTTTCAAATATATATTGCACACAATTTTATAAATACGATATTTTGCCATTTGGAATATGTAAAATGTTAAAATGATAAATTATTCATATGTATTTGACAAATCCCAAAAACGTTTTCCAAGCAGGAAATGTCAAGTGTTTTATTTTTTGAAGAGAAGAAAACGCCCCAAAGCCAAATTACATAATAAGTACACATATTAGGATAAAATTAACGGTATTTTATTATTTTATTTCATTTTCAATTTTATTTCCAATTTAACCTTTAAAAGCTGGACTGGTTAAATTGGTTGAATTGGTTATGTTTTCTATTGGGGGAAAACGACCTTACAAGGACGAATTGATGTATTTTTTCATTCAAAATTAGGCTTTGTCTTTTTTTTTGTACCTTTTTCCCCAATAATATATGATTTCCCCATTTATTTTTATAATTGGTAATATTATAGCCGCTATTAGTTACAAAACGACCAGTTTTTCGTCTGTGATCTTTGATCGTTTGATCATGGATCTCCCCTCAAATCTAAAAGATACGAGTAATAATATTAATAATAATAATAATAATAATAATAATAAGTTGGGTAAATTTAAATGCCCATATGAAAGCCATTAATATCGCATATATCTGTGTAACGTCATATTAAATGATATTAGTTGAGTTTTAAACGGCCATTAACTGCTATTAAATTAAAGAGGTCGTTCGACGTGCTTTTGCATTAAATTATTATTATTATTATTATGCGTTTGCCACTGACGATGATGCTAAACTTTTACCACAAAACTTACCAATTTCCAATATCAAATGGCAAATGCCAAGGACGAATGAAGTCTGTGGTCACTTGATCGCCGAGTTTATTTATGAATGCTCACATTTTTCGTGTGCATAATATTATAATAATATTAATCATGTCTGTCGACTAGACCGTTCTTTTGATGCTGAAATCTTGAAATCTGTGAAATATCGATATCGAGAGTATCGAGAGTCTCAACTTCTCAAGACAAATATGAAAAAAGAAAACAACATGCGTTATATACGCGCGCGTAATAAAATAAACCACTGTCTTTTTTATTGAGTATCTTATATCGAATATCGATACGAGAGTTGGAGGCGAAATTGCACAAAAAAAACCCAATGTTATTGATATTGGCTTGTGCTTTTTTATGTGGTCTGGTAGTTTGTAGTTGATGTATCTTATGTTTAGTCAAAGAGGAGATACGTTTTTATGTTGCTCTAAACTGCCGATAATAAATCTATTTAATTATACTCACATGTGCACATGTAGTTGATAATACTACAGATTACTTTATGTGTGCGGTGGTCGGTGGTCCACACTCCGACACGCTTATTCATTCATTCACTCATTATTAATTATTAATTATTTACCCATATTTGTTTATTGTTTAGCCATTATTTATTTTTTCAAGTCTTTATAAAATATGAAATATGAATATGCTATGTACATTTTTGATTTTCTTCTTTTTTCTTCCCCCTTCGTACATATCTGATATCTGATATCTACACTTTATGATTTATTTATTTTGGTGAGGGGCTTTGTTTTATGTATATCTATCTGAGTACTGATAAAAGTGAGAGTGAGTCACACAAACTGAAAACTGAATTGTGTGTTTTGTGACTTTAAATTATATTGTCGACTTTTGTGAGGCGCGCGGATTCCTTGCGATATCTGTAAATACATTTCGCCTCACAAAGTCTAATGGACGATTTTTATGAAAATATATAGATACTATGCTAAAATATGTAGAAATCTTTTAATATTTTTTAATTGTACAGTAAATTGTAGTCGATACATTTATGTAGGTATAGGAAAATCAAGGATTACTATATGAAAAAATGATTGGGAATCAAATATATGATGTGATAATGAGAATGAATGAATAAATTATATATGAACAGAACAACAAAGGATTGATTTTCCTTTTCGTTGAGAGTTTTGAGATTTGATATTTGAGTTTTGACGTTTGCATTTTTGCATTTTGAGAGGTGGACAACATTTATCAATTTTTATTATATACAAAAATACATAACTGCATGAATAATTTCCCTTTTTGCACCACTTCCAATTGGCAATTGGGATTTGTTTTGTGTTTGTGTTTGTGTGTTGGTGATTTCCCATGCCTATTTAAAGTCACACACACACACAGGCAGTCAGGCAGACAGACGGACAGAAACACAGTAACATGAAACACAAGAGTTGGCTAATGAAAATTGGCTCTTGTTTCGCACACATTTCCATTTACATTTACATTTTTAGTCCTATATATCGTTTGGGTTTTGACTTTTGAGAGTTCCAATTTTTTACATGATGATGATGATGATGTGATGATAATGATGATGTGAGATATTATTATTATTATTATGACACTACTCCAAATCCTATCGTATCATATACTCATGTACATATTTATTCCTAAGCCGACTAAATTGTAAACTGTAAACTGTATAAAAATTGGCAATTTGTGATGATGTAGAGATGTGGAGGAAAGTAGACAGTTTAGTTATGTGGAGCATTTAATGTTATATAATGTTTAGATTTGAGAGAGGAGAGAGCAGACTAATATTATATGAGGAAATCTCGATATTTGTGGTAATATACGCGATATATATGCAATAGAAAATGTATTCATATTTTGTTATTATATACGATTGAATATCGTACAGAACAGAAAACAGAACAGACTCTGTCGAATAACACATGTTTATGTTTACATATACTCAATACTGCTACTGATACTGCTGCTGTGTGTTTGTAAGTTTGTTTGTGAGCATGGTGTGTGTGTGTATACGTATAATTTGTAATCTCATTTCAAAAAACCGGCTTTGCTCTCTTTAGGTATATATCGACAAAAGACAAAAGACAAACTCTCGAATCGGCACTCTCATTTTTTCTCTCTCGCCACATATACCTTTTGTGTATATACGATATACAGATATATTTCCCTTTTTGAATTAGAATTTTTTTCCTTCTCATTTGCATTTGCAATATAATAATAATAACCTTCTTTTTTCACCTCCTTTGCTTATTCTGATATTCTTATTCTTGCCCATTTGGCATTTGGCATTTTGGGCTCAACTTGAAACCTTTTAGTCTCACTTTCATGAGAGTATATATACAAATTAAAAAATTGAGAATATGTACATTGTACACACAAGTATATTATACATATTTATAAATTATAATGAAAACGATGGGAGGGATGTTGATGTTGAGACGTTGAGCTCCAAGAGAGAGAGAGAGAGAGACCAAAAAGAAATGGATATATCTTATGAATATGACGTCGGTCGACTTCGAGACGGAGACGGCGAGCCAAGAAGGGCGAATACTCTTTTTGACCAAGAAATCATTTTCAATAAATAATATCGCGTATATGAATGTATTATGTGTAAATATATGTACTTTTAGTTTTACTCTCAATCTCAATCTCAATAGATATTTTATTACTCCAATGAATTACACATATTACGTATTATTGTATACGGTATAAATATAATTACAAGGAAAACGGACGGAGCAAAATATGTACTTAATGTATACCTAGATATATAAATACGATATATATGTATATGTATAGATAATGTCAAATGTTGAATGTAAAATGTGGTGAAGGCTCGAATGGGTGAGAGAAAATGTTTTTCTACGGGCGCTTCAAGCTTCATATACTAGATTCGTAAAATTATCTCTTTGCATCCTCATTAGCATAATTATCATTATATATTGCATTTTATGTAGACTAAATGCGATTTTTATTTTTGTATATACCGAGACCGACGGAAGGAAAAGAACATTTTACCATAATATGAAAATGAAAACGATAATGGAAATGTGCATGGAAAATATATCGTAGAATTACGATTACGATATGTATACATGTATGACAATTTAAATAAAGTAGACAATTAATTCTTTCTCCACTGTGTGGGAATTTCCATAAAATATTTTTTGATAAAGACGTGTGGAAATGGACGTCCAAAAAAAGCTCAAGTTATAATAATAGCATTTATTATATATATATATATGTATTTAGTATTTATAAGGAAATGTTCAAAGTTCGCATATATACTACAAAAGATTAAATTACACATATTTACATGTATACCGTTCAATTGTTCAACAACTTTTGAAATGTCTTCAATTCAATTGAAGTTCAATATTTATGTAGCATACAAAAAATATATGTGAATTTTCATAGTACTGCCAACTGCCAACTCTCTGCCATTCGACATTCGGCATTCGTAGAAATCACATTATGACAGAGGTAAAATAAGAAGTATATGTGCGTATAGAAACACAAATACCACCTAGACAGTATTTAAAGGTAAACAGAGTAGGCAACAAGCGTATAAAAATAAACTATATGTATAGAAATGTGATACATACAAATAAATGGTTTAACACATGCACAGTAATTATTATTATTATTATTATTATTATTATTATTATTATTATGTCGTTTTGGTAAATCCAAATTGCAAAAATTGCATGTAAAATCACAAGAAGAGAGTAACAGAATTGCCCCCCAAAAAACCTTTGTATTCGTAATATTTTCCTCGTTTTTTTCCAAATCTGAAGGAGATCCATATCAATTTGGACAATTCCCAATTCACAACTATATACAAACTAAAATACATAGGTAAGGTAGGTATAAAATCTATACAAAATTCATCAATATCAATACGTATAAAATGCCGCTTCTCTCTTTTGTCTTTTGTTCAAATATCCAAAATTGTAAATTCAATCCTCAAAGTCAAACCATTTATAATTCATAATTCACAAATTCACAAATTCACAAATTCCCATTCCCATTTACATTATTTATAGAGATTAAAGGTACACATTATTATATAATATTACATCCAAAATTGGTCATTTGGATATGTGTACAAAAAGATTAAGCGTACACGTGTGTGTGGAGATTCGAGTTGAAGAGAGTTATACCTTGTACATATATCTGTATAGTTTCATTTCTTTTCTCCCCATGCTGATTCTGATTCTGATCAATTTAATTATAAATGATATACATTTGTTTTAATCGTCTCTAAACTTAAATTTTGTACATGGTCTGTTTTATTTTAATGTGGTAATTACTCTTCATATTCATCTTTCATCGTCTCTCGCTTTGTCTTTATCTTGATGTAACTGCACACATAACTGTAACAAAAACTAACAACTTGTTTTCCCTCTCGCTGTTTTACCTTTGCGCGCAAACGATTTGATGGCTTGTTTGACATTGCACTGGATTTTTTTTTTTTATGTGACGTTAGAACCTATGTATGTTTTCCTCCATTGAGATATTACGAATTAGGAATGGCGAGTTGCACATTGCAAAAATTACAATTACGGTCGACTGACTGACTGAATGGAAGCAAAAAACGAGAGAAAGAGAGAGAGAGAGAATGTTTTAGTAATGTCATATCGGTCTGCAAGTTTGCAAGCGGTGTCTGCAAGTCTGCACTTTATTACATAAGATTAAGATATATCAAAAAGTACAGTTCTTATATGGACTTGAAACTTATTTATCCAATATAAGCAAATATCCTTGATCCTTCACAAATCACCATCCACATCGATCCTCTGTCACGTTTCTCAATCAATATATATTCCTGTTTACAGTTTACAGTTCCACTGACTCATGAAGAATCTGTTTTTCTTTTTCTTTTTCTTTTTTTTAATCTAATTTAATTGTGTACATGTACATAATAAAAATGTACCTACAAACAAGAAGCATATAATATAATATAATATATGAAAGAAAGGAATTAATGTCCAATTATGACCGTTGCACTTTGTCAATACTCAATACTCAATACAAATTACGCGAGTGCATTGATCAGATCATTGGATTATTGGATCATTGGTTCATTGTGGATTGTGGGATTGGAAATGGATCACATAATTGTTGAAATATGAAATATATATATGAAATATAATTGACCATGGAATATTTAATTAACTTGTCAGAATGTGTCCGTCATTCATATACTAAATGCTAAATGTCAACTCTCTAGGCTCCATTTTTGCCTCGATCACTTTCTGTCATTACTATAAGAAAATTCATAGCACTTTTTTTTTGTCTCTATATGCACTTTTGTGACGAGAAAAGGGAACAAATTCTTCATTTTCTGTGGATTAGTGTGGAGAGTGGAGAGGTTCAGTGTCTTCTTGGGTGGTCCATTATTTTTTTAAATGTAAGTACAAAATATTCATGTCAAATTATTGTCCATGGTGGGTGGAATTTTGCAAGTTTTATAACTATAAATTTCCTTATCGCATTCGCATATGTATAGATATTTAACTAATTAAGCATTTATCACATTTCTCACGCATTTCCCTTCACAATTTTACAAAGATATTTAATTAAAGTTGTTTTCCGATTCCGAATTTCCGATTTCAAAGCATCATTTTCATTCTTTTCTGATTGCTGTGTTTGTATTTTTTACATCCAAATGCGCGTTTACCAACCGGATCCAGAGTAACTATGAGAGACGGATGAGGATCCGCTACCATAAGTATAAGCAAATGTTAAAGGATTTCTCTTGCCATTCGGAGCGGGGACCGCGAGAGCATTCCCAGTAATTCGAAGTCCATTCCCAACAGCCACAGCCGCCGGAGGAGCAGACAATAACACTTGTTTCTGGACAAGTGGAGCTGGAGCTGGAACTGGAACTGGAGCAAAGGATTGAACTTGGACTTGGGCTGGGAGTCGGACTTGAGTTGTCAATGCTGGTGATGATGTGAGAACGGAACTGCTCTGCTGTTGAGGAACATAATTCAACTGAGCCCCGGCCAATTGAGATAATTGAATTTGAGGTTGAGCCAATTGAACGTGTCGGATTTGTTGTGGAGCTGGAGCATACTGGATATGTTGTGGGGCATAATTGTAATTGACATTGATGGGAGTGGAAAGTGGGACAGAGACTGGAGCTCGAATGATTTCCGGTGCTCTATAATTGAGGAATTGTTGGGGTGGTGCTCCATAAGCAATCTGTGGAATAACTTGTTGTTGTTGATGTTGTTGACGAACGACATAGGGCTGCTCGGGTAATCTCAAGGGCTGTTGTTGAAGGAGTTGTTGTGGAGCAGCCAATGAGATTTGAGCTGGTTGAACGACATGAGCTGCGACTGGGACTTGTCGTTGGATCTGGATTTGTTGGATTTGTTGGGGTTGAGGAGCATATTGAAGTTGTTGATGTTGTTGGAGGATTTGTTGACGTTGAACAACTGGCTGGATTTGTTGGATTTGTTGGATCTGTTGGACTTGTTGGATTTGTTGTTGTTGCTGATAAACGGGGGCGGCCGCATGTGTGAACTTCCGGGTGGCTGTATATGTAAAGCCTGGAGTTCCATAGGAAAGGCCGTAATGATCAGCGGAAGAGACGCCGTAATTGTAACCACCACCAGTGGCCAGGACTGGGACTGATGCTGGGACACGAATGGGGGCAACGGCTTGAACTATTCTTTGAGGTTGAGCCAATTGAACTGGAAGTTGTCGAATTATTTGTTGTTGTTGTTGGATTTGTTGGATTTGGGGTTGCTGGGCAAACACTTGTCGGATCGGTTGAGCAATGAATTGCTGCTGTTGTGGTTGTTGTTGATAGATTTGTTGAGGGATTGGCGCATTTTGTTGGACAAGGACTTGACGAAGGGGTTGGGGTTGAGGTTGGAATTGGGGTTGGACAAAAACCTGCTGACGAATGGGTTGTGGTTGAGGTTGAGGAGCGAGGATTTGTGGACGGGCGACTGCGACTGGAAGGATTTGCTTGACCGCCACTTCCTGTTTCACCGGATGTCCATAAGTATACGAGACAACGGGTTTGAATCCCTCCGCATCAGCTGTATATGTCACAGTTCGAAGGGCTCCATTCGGCTCCAACACACTATATAAAACCACAATCAAAACAATATTAGAAAACTATCGCTCATCATATATTTACGTATTGGAATACCGTCAAACTTGAATTAAAAAAAGCCTACAATTCTTGAGTAATTGTCCAGAAAACCAAGGATAACTCGATAGCATTATACGGTAAAAGTAAAAATGGCTTACACTAGATAACACCAAGGAAAACGAAAAAACTAGGCTAATACTGATAATTGAGGTAGGTTTGTAATCTGTGGAGTATAGGTTTTTAATTCAAGTTTTACGGTATTCGCGAATATTGATTTCATTTCAAATTTCTGATTTGGAGTTGAATTGTTGAATTGTTGAATTGGTGAAATGTTGAAATGCTCAATTCATTATTGCATACTTCTATTTCATTTGAATTTGAACGGCTAAAAATAAAAAAGTAAATGTGTAGATATGTTTCCAGCTGTGAAGAAATAAGGAATAGCTGGAGGTCTATTCTATACCGCTTTTTTCCTTTGTGCTCACACAGACTCATTAAGCAAATAAGGATGGATGAATGAAAAAAGGAAATGTCAAAAATGTGTGACTACCAAATTTATAGTCCAATTGAACTTGAAGATTTTGAAGAGACTTTCATCGCGGCTTTTCCTTTCTTTTTCTTCTGTTTCTTTTCCCGTATATGACAATTTTCTAACCTGCAATTTGTCTTATTGCATATTTTGAAGAGGTCAATTTGGAACTTGGATTATGGAAATGAAGCGAGTTGGGAGTTTTTTTTTTTTTTTGTTTTGGATTGTTCTTAATTTAGAGTCGTCACCTCGTCGCTCATAATCATAATCGTCTTGATCTCATGGGGATTTGGCTATTTTTATTTTGTGCATCTGCCCATGTTTATCACATATAATGTTGAAATGAAAACCTCCCAATAAAATTCTGGCCAATTCATACTGTAAACGAATTCGAATTCGAATTCAAATTCCCATTTAACTCTCCCCGTTATACAATATATATATTTCCCATATGTATATTTACTTGTAGGAATTGGCAATTGGGAATTAATGAGCGTAACATAAAAGTTAGAATAAATAATAAAACAATATACAATTGAAATTGAAGGTCGATTTGGTCACGGTTTGACTCCTCTTAAGGATTTTTCTTTGTGTCTATATATATTTAATATTATGCGTTCGTGTTCGTGTGGTCTTTCGGTGTGGATTTTTTTTAAGAGATTTTTCTTTATATATATACTTTTAGTTTTACCAATTTGGTGTTGGAAGTTCAAACTTCAAACGTTTGACGTTTGACATTCGATTCGAATGCAAATTACAGACACATTTATGATTTATTCGAATCATTTTTTTGAATGGGAATGTGCGAATGCGAATGCGAATGCAGTTTCTATATTTATACGATATTTCTATATATGTATGTATATTTAGCATTGGTTGTGTGTTCTCATGCAATCTCTGATTGCATGATGAGATTTATGATGGGCCTGCCCCGACTTTTCCTAATTGATGGGAGTAAAGTATACACAAGAATATAATATAATATACATCCTTTGATTCTTTTGGACTTTTGGATATAAGTGTGCATGTGTGTTCGTGTGAAAGATTTGAAGATGCTCAAGGTAAATGCAATAATTTTTAATTCACGGGCGGAAACGAATATAACGATAATAAAATGCAGTTAAAAAGAATCGCCTGACAAAACAAAAGAAATTGTGTAGAAGGAGAATTTTTTAGGATTTTTAAGATTTCCAAGATTTCCAAGATTTTTGTGATTTGTGATCATTTGTAAGTTTTGTGCAAGTTGGACGCCGATTATTCAAAATGTGAACTTGCGACCACAATAACTTCGTGTAAATTACTGGAAGTAGATAATCCTGCGAATTCTCTATAACAGTCGCGCGTTTTACACTATGGAATTGGTTGTTTGTATATTTACTCTTAATGACTAATGACTACAATTATTAACAATCAAAAGTCAAGAGTTAATTAGATTTGGTTCATTTAACTCGGAATTTTCAACTCTCAACTGTCAACTGTCAATAATATAAATGGAAATTATGAATGAAAAGTGCGAGAACGAACGTCACACTTTGATTTTTGATTGAGCTTTATTGTTTGATGAGAATAATGGAAATCAAAATCAAGTCAATTAGTGAGCTGAGCTCACACAGCACACACGGCTGTCAGCAGTTGAGCAGTCGTACATGTCAACACTTTGGACTTTTGATTTCCATTATATTGACAATTGACATGTTACATGTTCATGTTATTGACTGCTGCTACACTTTTTCCTTTTTCCGCTCAAGCTAAACCTATATATTATATATTTTACAATGGGGATTTGAAAATTATAATTATACGATATATAGTCAAAAGTCAAAAGAGCCGTGAGAACATTTGAGCAATAGTATATATTTATGTAAATTTGATCAAATTGGATCTGATCTGTGATTTCCTTATAAATGTTTATCTTACTTAAATAATCCCTTCATTTTCCGCCTATTCCTATCGCTTTCAAAGACATTTTGTCAAAAGAAAGTAACTGTCGAATTTTTCCCTTGTAGAAATGATTTGCTTTTATAACAACTATAATTAAATAGTTAATATGAGAATAAACCGGGATAAAATATTATGGAAAGCCGCGTTTTCCTTGCATTAAAATGAAAATCTCCGACTTCAGGATTGTAAGGATTATATTATATGTTATATGACTGCTTAATTTGAATTTGAATGTGGAATGAAATGTGGTGGAGTTTACCTGTAGAATCCATGTGCATTTTCCAAAACACGAGTTTCCGCCTTCTCTTGGAAATTGGCTTGTGCGGGATCATCAATTTTCACATGGTAAGAATAATTTGGCTTCGCACCCCACGCCAATTGACTGGCAAACAATAGAAACACCACAAATAATCCTTTCATTTTTTCTTTCTTTCTATATATTTTATTATATATTCTCACACTAGGATATTTTCTCGGATATTCGGATATTCGGATATTTGGATATTTTATTATTTGCTCAACTTGGACGCCGTTCACTATATATAAAAACTACTCAACCTAAGTGAGGTCACACGATTTATTTTTGATTTTGAAACACACAGATCACACAAAAAATGAAAAAATAACACACAAATGTTTTTATGGTTTCTTTTGATTTCTTTTGCTTTTGCTCCGTTTCGAGTTCGAGTTCGAGTTCGAGTCCAATCTCAAATTGACACGAAACGATTGACCACTCGTTGTTTTTATACTCAAATTCTATATACTCTCCACTGAAAAAGTCAAAAGAGTTGAGTTGAGAGAGAGAGAGAGAGAGACAATTCAAACAATATGAAAACTATGGCAGTCGAGTATCAAAAATATCAAATGTAAAAAGTATCGTATATTAATATGTAATAAATTTTTACAGGGGCTCCAAATCATAGTCGATGGCTCCCTTTTCAATCGACTATACATATAAGTATATGTATGTCTTATTTTATTTTGTTATGTTGTGTTTTGTGTTGTCTATACATTTTTTGGTCATAATTACATTTGTCGTTATATCATCAGATTTTTTTAGGGTGGAGTCTCTCTCATCGTCCGTCCACTATATAAAACTGCTCAACTGTAGACTCCTCTCTCATATATAGGTAAATAGATATATACTATAATTTATAATATCACAACAATAACAATAACAATAACAATCTCCGCTTATGCATCCACGTCCACGCACCTCAAAAGTCAAAAGCTTCAATTCTTTCTCTCTCTCTCTCTCACAAGAACAACAACAAAATTGTATGTATATGGCATCGCCTTTACGTTTTGTCTCTATACGTTTTAAATGCATTAAAATATCCTAATGGGAATCGCGCGAATTTAGTGAATATCTAATGATTCACAGCGCATTGATTGACCATTGACCATTTTTACCATCTATTATTTACATTTCGTTACAGATTCCTTTGCAAATACAGTATATATATATATTATTATACATATTCCGTTTCATTTGACTTTTGCTGTTGCTTCTCATTTTCCTTTTTTATTTGAGATTTGCCCGTCTACTTTAGGATCAGATTTCTATCTGAACACACTAAACGAATGTAAATGAAATTGATATGATTTCCCATTCTGATTACCTACTGATTACGATTACATTTCTTCCTTATTTGAACGTAACTTTGTTCTATGGTCAAATGTGTGTGTGTGTGTGTGTCTCTCTCTCTCTCTCAATTTAATTTACTTTTGATCTTTTGTCTGTGTGTTTTGTATTTTTGGTTGTGTTTTGTGACTTTTACTGTACTTATATGTGTTTAATCGTGCGGACAGATTTCTCATTATACCTATTATTGAAAAACATGTACATATATATAATTCTTAAAAGTCGAGAGAAATCCTATTTGTTTCCTCTCGCGCTCCAAATTCTTCACGATTACATACTTTACGTCGATATGCGACAATGACAATGACATTTTTTCAAATGGCGTCGAGTTCGTACAAGAAATTCAAAGAATGTGTTGATTCCGCATATAACACTTTCTCTGGAGTGACGAAGCGACCGAATCATGAAATGATAAAAAAAAATAATTCAAAAAAATATATATATCAAGGATTTGTACAATTCGCTACATTTCACAATTAGAATTTGGTCATTTTGGGATTTTGGCATATTGACATTTGACAGATTTATTGTGAGCTAATCGGTCCGACTCAAAGGTCAAAATGCTCATAAAAATTGGGAAATCGGGTCAATGCTAATGCTACCTAAATTTATATGCAAAATATGTGCTTCAGTCTCTCTCTACTCTGACTGCTGGTTTTACACATATTTTCCCCTTTTACTCATCACACGTTTTTACGCATCGCGGGATTGCACATTATCAATTTACATTTCGTATCAAGTCATGAAAACTCGTAAACTCACATATACAAAAAAAATGCAAGAGGCGAGAGAGAGAGAGAGAAATGAACGATAAATCATCCTCTGTCCGATCATTAGACTCCAATTTAAAATAAATTCACACACTTCATATTTTCATTTTCTGACTTGAGTCAAAAGTACACTTAGTCTAGTGTTCACAGATTCAAACTCACCTTTATACCTTTCATTTTCGTGTTTTCGTTGGCCACATTCAGTAATGAGATTGATAAATTCAAAATTTCAATTTACGAGTGAACGACTGCGTGTCAGTGTGTGTGTGAAAAAATACTCAAAATAGAAGCTTTACTCGGCAAAATGGGATTTACGAGTATTTATATTATATTCGTAGTACAGAGTTAACAGTTGGGGGAAGTTGGGATTTGTTTCATAATAATAATAATAATGATCATAATTATAATTAGGGATTATTTCATAGCAAGGATCAAAACAAATCCATCAATAATGTCCAATATCAAATATCAAATCTCTCTCTCTCAAATCTCCACCCATTTCCCACTGTGTGAACGCTGTAAATCTTTTCGACTCGTTCCAACAAAGAAACTAAAAACAAGAAATATAATAATATATGCATCCCAATTTATTAGTGCAAAATCTACATTTTCTACATCATTTGATTAAACTTGGGCACACACGCACACACACGTGTTGAGACTTGAGACGCTCCACAGGATCCTTCACACTTGGAGTTTTATCGATTTATCTGCTGTATTTCATATATTTATTGATTCGACTCCAATCAATTTATATTGGAATTTTCCATTTGTCAGTTGTCATGTCCAAATTTTGTAATTTCATTTCATATCAAAAAAAACTTCAAAATTCAAGGTATTTTCCACTACTTTGTACTTATACTTTATACTAATCACACACAAATTATTTTGTCTTGGAAAAATCGTATTACTTAATCAAACTCACAATCATTTAATTTCCTTTATATGTATATGTATACATATTATTATAATAATGCGTAAGTTCCGTTATTTTTTTTTGATGGGATTTCGATTTGACCTTTTGAGAAATAAACATATCGTCAATCGTGTAATAATATATATAAATCCCAGAAAATCCCATTTGGATTAGCACATGGAGACTTAATAAAAAAAATAACAATAAGAAAAAGAGGGGAAAAAAGTTGATTCTATTGATTCTTGTCTCAATTTCAATTGGATTTTCATTTTATAGTGTAACCACGCAGAACCAGAATCAGAACCAGTTCAGTTTCAGTGTTCAATCTGCATTCCTGATTGCTAATTGCAATCAATGATTAGTACCATGAGATGTTGACATTGAAATTGAAATGTACATGTGTGTGTGTGCGTGTGTGTGGCTGTCCATTTGGGAAGTGGACTTTGTCATTAGAAATTGTGAGACAGTTTTTTTTGTATATTTATGTGTCTTTTACATATTGTTGTTGATGTACGTATGGAATCACAGGAATGCAAAATGCGATGACAAGTTATGAATTTAATGATGTGGATATGAAAAGTCGACGAATGAATGTGATTTCATTTCATTCAAACTTTAAATGCAATAATCTAATATAATAAAACCACAGGGGAAAATTCAGGAACTCTCATTTTGTATGTTTTGTTTATGTAAAATGTATTTATATATATTTTATTGTTATTTTCTTTTAAAATCAAAATCTGAATGCGAATGCACATTTTTCAGTTGCATATATGTGAAATCACCGAGTTATTTGGAGTAAAATATAAAATAATTTGTTATACATCATTCGCTTATAATTTTCCTACAATAATTATATAATTCTAAAATATATGTACTTTTCTTTTCATTGTAAAAAAAAAAATCATCTGTACAGTAAAATATCACATGAAATATATCTATAGATTCAATTAAATACTCACTACACGTTTTCACTACGAGTTCAAAAGGAGAGAAAAACGTTCAAAAGGAGAGCCCTACTAGAGAAATTACCATATGGAAAATAGTCTAACAATAAGACGACAATTAAAATTTGTATAAAATGATTATTATCTATATAATATTAATATATTGTATTTGCATGTGTAGGCACCTTTATAAAAAACTGGTATGACTATGTGACGTCACTTTTTTTAATATTTCTTGATGATAATTTAGAGAATTTTAGCAGTCTTTTGGTTGAGGTTGAGGATTCCCGAATCGTGGGGAGACGGGACGCAGGATGTACTGACTTGGATGGGGAGGGGGGAATGATGGACGAGGAGTCACTCCTGGAGGAGCAACAGTTGACGTCGTATTTGATGATGAAGGGATGGGAGTTGTGGATGATGGAGCAATCGTTGGGGGTGGTGGACTAAATTCAATTTGTTGATCATCCGGGGAAATGAGTTTGTTGATTGATAGGGATTTAGAAGCATCCAAAGATGCACTTCCGCTCACACCAACACTTGCCCCAGTTCCAGCTTGAGCTACAGTTCCAGCATTAGAAACCTCACCATCACCAATGATATTACTCGCCAAATCCGGCTGTCCAGCATCCCCTTCAAAAAAAAAAAAAAATGAACAAATCAAAAATTAATGTTAACTATACAGAGTCATTTTATGCAAATTCAAATGCAAATTCAAATGCAAATGCAAATTTATCTTTATACTGAATTGTCAAGAAAAAATGGAGAATAGCTGTCCAAAAAAATGCACACACAATTTCCCTCAGAATTTAATAAATTTACACACAAAAATTACATAATAATATATGCGACAGTTTGACGCCACTCAATAAATTAATTGCCACACATAAAACAATCATAAAAATTAATGAAGGACTTACCAAGTCGTTCGAAGGGATTTAAACCCACACCATCGCCGAGGCCGAGAATCCCGTTAGCTCCATGATTCCCCAAAATTAGGATGCTCACAACACAAAGAGTCCAGATTTGATAGCCCATCTCCATAATAATGCTGAATGAATTTAATGCTGCTCTGCTTAAAATTCTATACGTTTCTGTTTTTGTGCTGTAGATTCCTCCAACTATAATAATAAAATGACAGAACAAAAGGAGAAAATAATTAAAATATCTGTATAGCACTTTTACTTTTACTCTTTTTGCTTGATTTACACACCGCCCAATTCATGCAAGTTTACTCAAAATATATAATTTTACTAAAAATGAGTAACAAAAAGATAAACTATATATACAAAAGTTAAAATTGGGAAAACTCACGATAAAAAACGATAAAAAAAAAGGGAAATAAGAAGCTTCCGACCGACAACTAAACTAAAACTGGACTGACAGTGAGGACGAAAAAAAAAAGTTCTATTCCGCACTCAGGCTTTTCTGTCTTTTGACATTCACTGAAAAAAATTACCCTTGCAAATTTACATTTTGCATTTGGTTAAAGGAATTATTGAATTGTCAAAAGGAAACAAAGGCAACGCATATTTCTGAGCTCATAATGTTTCAATTTACATGAAATGTATCGAAAAATATAATTATTTTCAGTACTTATTTAAGTTCAAGCTAATTTACGCATTAAATACTGATTAAATATGCAAATGATCATTCAAAATTCTATATTTTCATTACATTTCATTTCCACATAATAATATTAAATATTATGTATAGTAAATACTAAATACTAAAGCAGTCAGATTTAGCCAGTCATGTCAAAAAATCCACTCACTTCATTTCATATTTATAGCGAACATGATAAATCAATTAATTAAATAAATAATTAAATAAATAATTCAATTCCTCCAAATGTAAGTGAAATATCTATATCCAAATCCAAACTCATGGCACTCGTAAATATAAAAATATATAAATATAGTTGAGCATATATATAATAATTAAAGGATTACGACGATGACGAATTAAAGTATTCAAAGTATGAAAAGGAAAATGCAAAAAATTGCATGTATTGCATATTATATATTGAAATATGTGACTGCGGTCATAAAATGTGTCAACGTCAACTGGCAACGAGCCCATCGCCATAAGATAACAGCCCGCATATACAAATTATTATTATTATTATTATTACGATTAAGAATTCCAATTCGAATTCCAACTCGATGCGAGTAGTAAGTGCAAATACAAAATATACAAATACAAATACAAATACTCAAGATAATGAGGATTTTTGTGACAAATGCAAACAAGCTGTCTCATATATCACTCACAAGTTACTCGAATCTCTCTCTCTCTCTCATGCTCTGAGGTCCTTTTCCTTTTATATCTATACATATTTCCATTTATTCTTTCTTTTTTGTGTACAAGTCAACAAGTCGAACGGTATATAGGTAAAAAGTAATGAGTTCTCAAAGCAGAGTAAAAAGTGAATGAGGTCGATATGCATAATTATTTTGCGTCTTATGACTCTTTAAATATTCTATATAGAGAAAGATAACAATAATAATAATAATATTATAAACTACAAGTAAATGTTTTTTGGAGTTGGCGTTGGACAAGACATTCGGACTTCTGACATGTACATTGTTAATATTCACTCACAATTGCCAGTGTACGGTAGGTGAATTTGACTTATGTGAACTGTGTGAAGGCAAATATTAGAGATGATGTTTCGATAGTATAATAATATGTATCATGCCGTTTGAGTAAAACAGAGAAATTTTGTAATGACATGGAAATTTGGACGATGGATTTAATTACATAAAGTGAATTTAACTTAAATTTTAAATCGCGTGATCTGCATAGTTGAGTACTTGAAAGTAAGTAGCCGAGTTTAAATAACTACAAAGTAAATCAAGAGAAATATAAGTAATAACTGTAATTTAGATAGATTCTAGAAGCATACTCATTGTAGTAGTAAAACGAATGAAATTATGATGATGCAATAAAAGAATATTTGTATGCCAATGTATAGAATTATTATGACGATGAATAATAATTAACTATTAAATAGTTTTGAACTACAATGACAATAAGACATAATTCAAAATGTATATTGAAGGAGCTACTTCCAAGGAACTAATAATAATGAAAATGAAGGATCAAGATAATGTTGAGGTATTTCGATTACCTATTTATGAAAATAAATTGGAGGCTGATGCTGAGCGTGTTGGTTTATATAGTATTTAGAAGTGGTGATGGAAATAATATTGGGCCGAGTGAAGGAGGATGTGCAATTTGGGTAGAATCAGGATGAGGTCATAGGTCACCAGCGGCAGGATTAAAT
>JAIUND010002563.1:0-21476 GCA_034699125.1 Gisinianus flammeolus
GCAATTTGACCGTGGCGCTGATGACTCTCAACATTGGTCGATTCATGATTGGTTCGTCTTTGGCCGTGTACTTGGCCGTTCTGTACAACAAGCTTCATCCAATCAATCCAATCCGAGCTTAGGTGGCCATTTTGAGTTTAACATATATGCAGACATTTTTGTAATCAGTTATGGAAGAACAAAATTTTCACAAGCCAATAAATACATTCACTTCTTTTAATTCTTTATCATTCTTTCTATTTCTGACCCATCATCCTCATCACCCTCTTTCTCACTAAATCTATCCTCATAGTGGTACTTATTCCGTATTGATTAGGTTGTTGGTGTTATGATTACTGATATGCATGTCATCCATATCACTATCGTCATCACTAAATTCAAAGTTATCGCTCTCCGTTGTGGTTTACTGTGAGAATAGTCATTCTGATTGTGATTGGTCTGAACAATCACATTATTATAATTAATGTGAGGATTACTCTGTTGAGAAGGCGGATGATGACGATACACTTCCCCCCTTTTACTCATGACAATGACCTTTCTCCCAACATTTTAGTTACAATTCCCTGCCAAGATGCTTTCTTTGAAAGCCAGAGCAATTTGTCTACGGGTGCTACGTTTAGAAATTGCTCTTCTCTTCATTTTGAAGCCGTGAGATTTAATGCCGAGGACCTTGTCAGTCGGGGCTAGCGAAATTAGTGTTGGACATCCTTCACGAGTTAAGCGACCCTCGGACAGGTTGCATAGACGGATTGGTGAACTAAGTCTATGTTTCTTGGGCTGGCTAATCTAATCTTGGCTCTGTGTTAGTACGGGGATTAGTATATAGGGCTCACCATCTCTATATCCTATTAGAGTTATCTTCTTTAATAGATGATGTCCCTGCAGTAAGACTAGTGCAAATGCACTAATGTGGTTGACTCCAAATAAAACTTAACTTAACTTAACTTAATGTGCCTGTTCTACAGGTTACAACCAAAGATTTTGAGGATGAGGGTAACTATTCAACTACAGTGGAAACAGAAATGTTGGCAAGAATTCCTTACTTTATAGCGTTGGGATTGATAGTTGATTTCCGGCCCATGTGTGGTTGCAGATGTTATTGCTGTTTTCCAAGATGAAAAGCTGTGACACACGGATACAGACAACACCGAATTCGTAAACTTCCATGGTAATATCCAAGAGCATATCCTCGTAATATACATATCGATCTAGATACTAATTTTACAGGAGCAGCAAAAGATATTCAGATTTGGATGGATCAAAATAAAATAAAATTAAATCATGCTTCATCTTCACGAGGAATAAATTGGATTTTCAATCCTCCTGCTTCACCACACATGGATGGATTATGGCAAGCAGCTGTTAAAAGTATGAAGAAGCACCTAAAAATATCAATAAAGAATACAATTTTGGGCTGTGGACAAATGCAGACTCTACTCTGCGATATCACCATGATATTAAATTGCCGTCTCTTATTACCCGCATCAGAGGGTGCGAATGACCTCACATACCTCAATCCAAACCATTTTCTGGCCCGTCAGTGGAATCAGATCCTAAACCTGAAAATAATATTGGAGCAAAAAAGAAAAAATCACTCATCAAATAATACACATGGCTAAAATCCAAAGCGTCTAAATTTGGGAGCGTCGGTCCACGGGCATATTTGCAATCATTGCAATCCCGTACAAAATGGACCCGAGTCCAAGAGAATTTACAGGTTGGTAAATTGGTTTTAATTATTGACAATTTATTACCAAAAAATTTGTGCAAAACTGGAATGGTGACGGAACTACATCCGAGTGTATGTTTCAATACAGTTATACCAGTGACCGTGAAATCAGACGGGAAATATCTCGTGGATGACGATGGAAATATAGTACGGGATTCACTTACATCTAAGTTTAGTAAAACATATATTCCCTCGTTGACTCCATTTCCTCATGAGGACTGGTAAGGTATTTTTTAATTTAGAGATTCAAATATAATTAATTAAAAAATTACTCTTATTCCATCTGATTATGAAATAAATTGACATTCAGATTGACTATGCTGAAGCAATTACATTATAAGAACAGGAAAATGAGGCATTGAGGAATGTTAATCCTCATTTAGAGGAATGTTTCGGTTTGATACCCTAATTTGTATTGTTTTTATTCATGGATCATATTATATAGGAGATGTGGAACCAGGGAAATTCATCTGATCAAAGTTAAATGAAGTGTGATGCAATTCGGATTCAATGCAAGATGAAGTGGGCTCATGAATTCATATTCACAGAACAAATATACTTAATACGTTTATTTCCATTCCATGATATTTTTGGAGTTCATTAATATGAGCATAATTATTTTCCCCAGGTCAAAAGTAATGTTAATGGTCCTCGACCAATTAATATATATTTTCAATCCTCCAGTTTAAATAGTATAAACATAAGATAAGCAAACCAATTTTTATTGGTCAAAAGTTCAACACGAGTCGTAATATTCAATGTAATATTTTTCTGTGTTAAAAAGTAGTTAATTGTTCAAAAGTTCTTGTCAGAATGTTCAGAATATTATTTAGATATAAAATATCCCAGTATATTTTATCCTTGTGAGGAATGAATCTGAATAATAGTTTACCTAGAAATACGTAGATAAGGAACTCCAAGTCCAGAAAATATTTACCTATGTAAAGATTTATGTGTAATCTCGACAAGGATCTCCTTTCACCTCTCATTCCATGATGTAAATGATGTTCAAGAGAACATCACAGAAGAATGAATATCTCATATATTTGAGCAACTAATATTCAAGAGTTTATGCGGTAGAGTCATCATTTTCTTCCTCTGAAAATATACCTACTACATTATAGTTAAGAAATCCATATTATTAATTATTGAAAAGAGTTTTGATTTCTTTTGTAAGAAAATATAGATAATAAATGGTTTAGTATTTATTCAATTTATTCCTTCAAATATACTTCAAGTACATGCCGTAAATATTTACTAATTGTGGCGTAAGTCTATAGAAAATCATCAACAGCATCAAAGACTTTTGGAAGACCCGAATTTTGAAGACCTTAATTATTACATTTAAAATATAAATACAAGGGCAAATTAATCCACTTATATATAGGTTTTTACATGTATTTCTTTGCGCAGGGTTCCCAGGAGATGTGATTCAGAATGTTAGCTGCCTCCCCAACGAGAGGAGAACTCAAGAAACTCGTGTGATCTCCAGGGACGGTGTGCACGGCAATGGGACCCTTGCAATTCTCCCCCACGTGGTAATCCTCCCTTTGAATGTACGAGTAGAATGAGGCTTTCTTCTGAGCCTTGACAAGGCAGACATTTCCGTGGTAGCAGTAGGACGGTTCATGAAACTCAAGTAAATTCCCGTACACTCGTTTCTCTTCAAGAAACTTCCGGACGTTTGCTTCCCCAAAGGAAGGATATGCTTGATTCATGAATTCCTCCATCAATTTCATATTTTCCTCGTAGTTGTCCGTGAGTTTGCTCTCCAATGACTATATATATGTGTGTGAGTGACATGACATATATAAGTATATATAGTCATGAAAGACCAAAGCAAAAACATAATTCAGAAATCCTATATTTTTTTTCCTTACATTCTCAAAATGAGGTTCATAATTTGTATAATATTGTAATTTGAAAATATGATTTTTTCCATGACGGTAATTTTTGTCTAGTATTTTCATACCCGAAACGTGTCAACGTCCCCTCCAACGCTCGTCAAGACAATTTCCGTCCAAGCCTTTCTATCCGTTTGTTGATTGGATTTGAAAGTCACAACTCCGTCGAGGAGGATGAGATGGGACACCTTTTTACAAAAAATTAAGGGAATGTACTTACATATATATACTCTCGATCCATATAAACTTTATACTCTTTTCTAAATTTATTGGCTACGTCCCTCAGAAAAGGTTTTTCCCTGCAGAGTTCCTTGCTGTACATATGTGCAAATGGAATCTCGCCATCTTGTGCCATCTTTTCGCACTTGAAAATTGCGTATCCAGATGGCAAAATTCCATTTGCACTTATTTGTACAGCAAGGAACTCTGCAAGGAAAAACCATTTCTGAGGGACGGAGCCAATAAATTCAGAGAAAAGAGTATAAAGTTTATGGATCGACAGTAGACTGTGTGTGTGTGGGGATTATAGGTTAAATGAAAATACATTTCCCCGCGTCAGAGCATTTGAATTCAAAATCCAACGCTTTTCACTCTTGACATATCAAGTCGTGTGGATATAGAAAAAGGAACCCAATACGACTTTTCTATATAGATTAAAAGATATTTGAGTTTTCCTTTTTGGCGCCCACTTGTTTCTCGATGATTTTGTAATTCAAAAATCACAAGAAAGAAATTATCATATATGTTGTTTGAATTCCACTAAATATTTACAATTTTTTTGTACAAACACAAACTTGTAACTTTTTCTAAAAAACAACAGAGGTTCTTCTTCATATTACTGTGTTGAAAAGTCGTATATTCGTATTCGGTCCCTTTTTCTATCCACACGACTTCATATAGTAGTGCACATGTAATAATAATATAGTAATATAATATATTATGTAGTATTAATAATAATGAGGAAAAACGGCTGACCACGTCTCCATGATCTCTTTCTAATTGTGCAAGCATTTCAAACGCAATGACACCTCCAGATGAATAACCTCCAAGATGATACGGTCCTTCCGGCTGTACCGCCTTGAGCTTCTGTAAACACATTGACATGTCCAAACATTTATATTCTTTATATATATATGACAAACAAAATGGGAAACAACAACCACAAAATTGAAATGTGGGAAACAAAGATTTGTGGTGGACAAAATGGACAAAAAGAAAAGTGGTTACGTGGATGTAGGAGGTGGCAATGTCTTGAATGGAAGTCATGGGTGTGGCCTCCGTCACTTGAAAGCCATATGTGGTGTTCGAATGGAGTAGATTTGCGAGGTCCTGCAACCGACTGGCTCGTCCCTCCATCCCATGAACAATGAACAGACTCGTAGAGTCTTTAGTACTCCCTGAACTTAACTTGATCAAGGACTCCGTGACGCGGAAACTACCAGTCAAGTTGTTATTGTGATGTTGCATCGTGGACGTGGACCCTTTGACAAAAGTCCCGGCATGAATGTCTAGCAAGTCCCCGTAGGAGAGGAGAGAGAGCTCACTGGAACTCAAAGAGATTTGATAGTCCCGCTCAATGGTTTGCTTCATTTCAATGCCAATCATCGAGTCCATCCCCAAATCCACCAGTTTGGTGGATGACGCGATTTTGGTCCTGTCCTTCCTGCCAAAAGCATTGGCAAACACGTCCAGGATCCCACTTGATTTTGAGGAACTGTGAGTCCTGTCCGCCAAGACGAGGGAGGAAATGACTGGACAGGACTGATTGAGAGCTCGCTCCAGGACTGATAGACAAGACTCCACTCGTTGAGCAAACAACCCTTGGAAATTTTCAAGGCCCGTCATTTTAGTCGCGTCCAGGAGGGTCTCGGTGACGATCCCCACCTCACCAATGACACCCCATTGAATGGCAAAACCAGACAGGCCATCCTCCTTCCGAACCTCACAAATCCGCTCCATCACGGAATTGGACAGACCATAGCTGCTCTGCTCTGCATTCCCACGCCCCGCCGCTAAACTGGAGAACACGACGAAATGGTCCAAGTCCGGACAGAGGACTCTCGAGACTTCATCCAGATTCCGAGTCACTTGTATTTTGGGGACTCCCACGTCCCTGAACATGTCCACCGTCTGATCCTGAATGAATCCATCCTTGAGGACCAAACTGGAATTGAAAATCCCACCAATGACCCCACGAGTACACAGATCCTTGAGGAAAGCTTCTGTGGTTTGGGGGCAGGAGAGGTCCAATTGGGGCGTCTCCACCTTCACTCCTTTCTTGACCCATTTCCGAATGCACATTGCCTGATAGCCGGAAGTGACGCCTGAGCGGGACACAAGCACCAAATGCCGAGCGCCTCTCTCCACCATCCAATTAGCCACTTCTAAGCCCAGTCCACCCAGACCACCCACGATCACATAGGACTTGTGCGGTTCAAAATACGTTCGAGCAATGGCTGGGACAGTTGACGTTAATTTCGGACGACTTGTCTGGACGACTTCCGTTTGTTCATTTTGATTTTCCTCCTGGACTTTGATGAGGACTTTCCCCATGTGACTCCCTTTTGCCATGAATCGGAAGGCGTCTTCAATTTGATCCTTTTTGAAGAGGTGAGTGGGGAGGGGTTTGACGAGTCCCTTGGACATCCCGTCCAATACCGCCCCTTTCATCCATTCAAAATCCCTTTGAGGAACGTGGCCGGCATGAACAGCATGGAATTCAATGTGTTTGAGGAAACAACTCATTCCCAAACTCGCATTCACCGCCTGATCATAGTAGCCAATGTCAATGAATTTCCCGTTTGTGGCCACGCATCGAACCGAAGCTTGAAGTTTATCGTCAGCCAATGAGTTGAGAACAATGTCCACTCCGCGCCCGCTCGTTCCCTCCAATATCATTTGCTCAAAACTACAGTCCCTCGAGTTCCCTACATTTTCATTCTTCAGGGTCGGGAACAGTCTTTGGATTTCCAGCCGTTTCTGCGGCGTGCCCACGGTTGTGAAGACTTCTGCTCCAGCATTCAAAGCCAAATGAATCGCGGCTTGCCCCACACCGCCCGTTCCCGAGTGAATGAGGACGGATTGCCCGGGCAGGAGACTACCCCGGTTGAAGAGTGAGTAGAAAGAGGTCATGTAGACGATAGGGACCGTCACGGCTTCCTCCAGGCTCCATGAGGGAGGGACTGCCCAGCAGGCCTCAACTGGGACAAGGGCCGTGGTCGCAAGTCCTTTATTCTCCACAGCGGCCATCACTCGATTTCCCTCCTCGTCAATCCCGGAAATCTCAAACCCAAAATTACATTCGGAATCCGTTTTCTCGGGTTCGCCCGCCAGTTTCCCACTCGCCAACATCACGTCCCGGAAATTGAGGGCTGCGTAGTGAACCCGAACGAATTTGTGTGTGGTGGATTTTGAAGCTCGGCTACTTTTGTGTTTGAGATTGGACTCAATCCATCGGAGACTCGAGAAATTCCCTGTGGTCAGAATGTTGACAAAGGCGTGCTCCACGTCTTTGAAGGGTTCTGTGGGGAGGGGCTCGGATTCGGATGAGGAGGATGATGGGGGGAGGAGGAGGGGGAGGGGGAGATGCCGGAAGGAGCCAAATTCATTGTCCTTGAAAATATTCATGACCAAATCTTTCTCCAAAATCTCTGTCAGTTTGACGTCTGGGACTTTGAAATCCAAATGGAGTTTGCCTTCCGGGTCGAAAATACAGCGGATTCCCGAGCCGCCCGGTTCCTCCCGTAGACATTTGACCAGACCAACAATCCCACTGCTCGGGTCATTCTGAGAGATGAGGTACATTTTGGAGGGGACAGACTCTGCGGCTACTTTGCTCATGAACAGTTGAACTTGGTCCAGCCACTCGGTCACGGGGCCGTCAATGGACATTGAATCGATTGGTGCAGAATCCACCGTAGATTTCTATTACAAATGAAAAAACAGGGGGAACCCACAGATAAACAAAATATTATTATGTAGCTCATTGTTCAAAGTAAAACTGCTCTGTCATCACTTTAATTGTTGTTTGCAATTTTGTACAGTATGTAATGTAATAAAGTCAGAGTAGGTGAGGGAGCAAACCTTTTTTAAGAGAGTCAGGATCGATTTTCCGGAGGATTTTTCGGAGAGTTTGACGAAATTGAGGGGCACGGGAAGCCCATTCTTCGTGGGTTGACTTTCTAATGGAGACTGAACCACAACAAAGGAATTGTCCTCCAGGGGCTTGCTGACCTGTTCAAAAAGGGAGGCGTCATCTAGGAAGACGACATTGGCGGATGGATCCGGAGACAACTGATCCATCGACTCCACCGATATGAATCGACCCACTTTGTCGGTTTCCTGCTGCTTTTCTACTTTCTCCGCCAGGGACATGATTGTCATATCCACCTTTCAAAACAACAAACAAACGACAGATGACAGTTATTGAAATGCATCAGCTGTTTTTAATTCTTTGATTTGATTGAGATGTGAGGCTCCAATTTTTTGAACAACCACATGGAAAGAAGAAAAAAAACTAACCGTCAATTTGGGCTTGGCGTTGTAGGCAGATTGAATGTGGTTCGTCATGGACTGGTTGTCACCTGAGTTGCTGACAATGTTCACAATTTTAAGATTCCTCCCCCCAGAAGGAGATGAGGCGGAGTGATTCTCCATGATCAGATCCAGTAGTTCCGCCACTTCCAGTGCTTGTACATTTCCGACAGGGGCGAGTTGTTGTTGTTGAATGTGAAGAGTGGACGACTCGAAATCCTCAAAATACGGCCTAAATTTGAATTGTTCCACCGACAAAGTCCCTGCTTGAGTTTTTCGTTGGATGACGCTGCCCTGGAAGCCTCGCATCTCCACCCCTGGACATCCAATGGCACTCAATTCCTTGTGAAGGGACACGCGGACTTGATCATCCACAACACATTTGGATGTGGATTTGGAAGTGGATTGAATATGACTCAACAAAGCTTGAGGGTTGATTGTAATCTGTTGAAATCGAACTGGCACCACACAATTCCGGGTCCCGTTGCTCACGGCCAGCGTCTGAAGCATGCAATCCAAAAATACGGTCCAATTCCCACCCCAACTCAATTCCGCCCATCCCCCTTTACACCCCAAATTAAATGATGTAAATACTATAGTAAAACCTCACGTTTTGTAAGCATTGTTTTTTTGTTGTAATTAATTGTACCTTCCCCGTCCATTTTTTGAATCCCGCGGAAGAGCCCATCATAGCTGTATCCTCGGAGTTTGAGTTCTTTGTAAATGTCCACGAGGGTCAGATGATGTGATGGGGACCCAATGATTCCCGCCATCTTCTTTTCAATGTCAATGTCATTGTCAAGGACCAAGGAGGACGGGGGAACGAGTGTAAACATTTGTTGGGAAATGTCCTCATGAGTTTTAATGTTCCCGCGACAGACGGCGTCGCCATCCTCTCGCATTTCAAAGTCCCCAGACTCACTAAATAGGGAAAAGGAAATGTTCGTGGGGGAGTCTTTCTGGAGGAATGTTACCCTTTCAAAGGAAATATTCCTCATGGTGACGGGACACTCTTCCTTCCGCCGTCCAAGACTCCGAGCATAATTTTCCCATGCCAACACCAAATAAAATGTGGCTGGGAGAACGAGACGCTCATCCAATTTGTGACCCTTCAGGTAGGACTGCGCTTGAGTTCTCACGTCCACTTTGTTCATCGTCCCCGCCAGCATTTTGTTCTACAGTACAAAATCGAAATGTACATCCACAGCACAAGAGGATTCTCAAGTCAAAACCTTGACATGAGATGTTTATAAAGTATATGCAGGATGGACATGAGACTTACAGTCACGTTCTCAAGATGAGGGACTTGCCATTGGATGCGATGATCCCAGTCAACGAGAGAGCTCAGACTTGGAGTGGTGGCAGAGACTGGGAAGCGGACGGGTGGATACAGACTGGACAGGTCAAAATCCACCCCAGCAATATACATTCTCCCAAGGGATGATAAGAAGTGATTCACTTTGTCTACATTATCTCTGGACGTCATGGGGGCAATGATGACATTATTGGGAGACAAAGAACCCTTGAGTATTCCTCCAAATAGACCCTTGGGGGCGATCTCCACCACGACCGCATCCTTTGGGATGTGTTGAAGAGCCTCGTGGAACAACACTTGAGAGAGGACGTTGTTCGCATGATACTCGATGGAGTTGGTTTGAGCGAGTGTGGAGGTCCAATCTTTTTCCGGGATGGATGAACTTATCCAGCGAGGACTTCGCGGGGACGGATTTGGATAAATATCTTTCAGGTAATGTTTGAGCCTCTCCATGGTTGCCGTCAGATAGCGCGTGTGAGCAGCCACACCACAGGAATTGACTTCCTTGGCGAAGACTCCTTGGTTCGTCAACTGTTTGAGGAAAGTCCTCAGAGCCACGGCTTCCCCAGATATCGTCACATTCGCAGAGGAGTTGTTACACGCGACGTAGACGTTTGGCGGGAGTTGCGGTGTCACTTCTTCTCTGGACAGGCCCACCGCCGCCATGGCTCCAGGCTCCTTTGAACCTTTGGTAACATCCACGAACGCGCGCCCTCGGAAGTATTGAAAAAGCATCGCTTCCACGAGGGAGAACGTCCCATCCGCGTAGCCACAAAGGATTTCCCCAGAGCTATGCCCCAGGAATCCATCTGGTGTCAGCCCCACGGACTTCAAAGTGTCGAAAAGAGCCAACTGAACGGCAGAGATGGTCAGGAGCGAGTGTTGGATGTTTTCAAAAATGGAAGGATTCCCCGCCTTCAAAAGTCCCTCCAAATCCAGGCCGACATTCCGAAGGACCCGCCCGGAATTGAGAATGGACTCGGCATAGGCGTCGATTGTCATGAGGTCTTTCCCCATCTCATTCCATTGGCTCCCCATCCCGGGGAATACGAACCAGAGTGGTCTCGTTCCGCCCTCCATTTTCAACGCTTCCACTTGGATTTCCTTGTTTTCCTGTTGTTTTGGTGAGTGTTGGTTGCGGGAGGATTCACCACGCGGGGGGAGGAGTCCAAAGCCTCTGTAGAAATGTCCAGGGATATTTTCTTTAAATACATTGTGAACGAGGCCAAGGAATTCCGGGTTGTCGGCTGCCAAGTCACATCCCTTCTCCACCGATCGTTTCAAACCATCTTCTGTTCGCCCTGAGAATGGCAGCAGGATTGGGATGGAGCTCTGATTCCCAACTCCTCCTTCTTCTGGTGCTGGTGGTGATTGTGCACCCATTTCCAAAATGACATGGGAATTAGTGCCACCGATCCCAAAGGAAGAGATGGCAATGAGTCCTTCCTCTTTTATGGGCATTTGCTCGGTGACCACTTGAAGGGTCCCATCAAACACGTGCTTGGCCGAGTCGGGAGGGGTTTTAAAGTGAAGATTCGGTGGGATCTGCCGATCCTGAGCGATGATACAAATTTTAGCTAGCTGACACATCCCAGCGGCACTCTCGCCATGCCCCATATTTGACTATAAAGGTTGAAGAACAAGTACACATTACAGTAAAAGGAATAAGCACGTCATTATTATCATTAGTCGCCTAATATTTTCCACATGCATGGTCGAAATTGCCTCTATACTTAACAAAGAATTGACTCACTTTGACGGAACCAATCAAAAGTGGACTCGTGCGGCCCTCCGCTCTTGCTAAAACTTTTGAAATGGCGTCAAGCTCTTCCGGATCCCCTGCCAACGTTCTGAATGGTCACCACACAAAAAAAAATTAAATATAGGTACACATAGTCAGTTTTATTGTACCGTCAACTCGGGTGAAATTGAATAGACTCGAAGTTTGTGTGTAACCGAGACCATGGGACTCGAATCGAATCTGACAGACAAATGGCCCAAAACCATGCACAAATGACATGGTCAGTTGCTATAGGTGTTCAATTTCACTTTCAGCGTTCAATTTCACCACAGTTGACGGTATTTTATTGATTTGTTTGTGTGATGAGGGCTGTATAGATGTGAATTCTTCAAAAACCAAATTAAAAATTACCCGGTTCCATGTGCTTCAAGGTACAGGATGTTGGCCGGGTTGATGTCGGATTTCCTGTAAACTTCTCGGAGGAGATTTTCCTGGGATTTCCCCGAAGGAAAAAAGAAGCCGGCTTCCTTGTAGCCGTCCGCATTGGACTGGACATGCTTGACAGTCGCATAGACTCGTTTTGCATCCTTCCGCTTCTGAATAAACATGGCGGACATGGTTTCACTCCGTGCAAATCCATCCCCTAATATATTTATACACAACAAAATATGTAACCAAATGACGGGAAAATATTAAATTCTTAAATTCTATAGAAGTGTCTGTGTGTGTGTGGGACGTTGTTTTTGTTTAGGGCGGCAAATGATTCAAATATCTTTTGAAAAGGATTGCTTTTCTGATTGCTTTTCACACCTGACTCGTCAAAGGATTTGCATTTCCCATCGGGTGAGAGGACGCCCAGCTGGAGGTAATCCGTTGTGATGTAACTGGAAAATAAAGCGGCTGAACCACACACATTCCGAACAAAAAGACAACATATTTAATGTTTATTTTTATGTATATTTGATTACGGATTGTCAGTTGGCGGGAAGACAATTTAAAGTTGAAAGTTTTGTATATCGTTTTTTGTGTGTACCTGTTCCGCCGACGATGGCCGAGTCGCAGCTTCCCGCTTTGATGGCATTGACAGCCATTTCCAATGCAATGATGGCGGCGGAGCACCCAGTGGACAGTGACAGGGACGGCCCATTAAAATCAAATGTGAAGGATTGTCGATTGGACAAGGCAAAGTCCGCGATGGCCGCCAAAGCATAACCTTTTCAAAATATGTAATATATATGCAATTAGAAATTGAAACAAAACAAAATGAATTGAAATTTGTATATATGAATACGAAAATAATTCCACAATCATCACACATGACACATCGCACACACCTTCCATGGAATTTGGCTGTGCTTCAGTAAGCCAAAAATCAAAAGCAGACATTGCCGCATTCCCAGCAAAAACCTGTACATATGCATAGAAAATGAGGATTCTTTTAACAAACAAATCCCATGCCCTCTTGCGAGTAAACGTAAATTAAATTTCTACATACGACCACAGCAAAATTTGCATGAAGAAAATAGAAAATCGAAAATGGTTCGACAGTCGAGACAAAATATTTACTAAAGAATATATAGACATTAAAACGAGTTTCGCTGCGCATTGCCACACCCTCCCCCCAAAAAAAAATTGGAACTCACCCCCGTTCGGGATCCTCTCAAACGTCGTGGATTATTCCCTTGAAAACGAATTAAGGGTAGGAAAATGGTGAAACAACACATTCAAAATGATCCGCACAAGTATTCAATTGTAAAATGTAGGTAATACAATATTCTGTCCATTCGGATAAAAATGATTATTATAACTTTTTTGTGGAGTTGGCGCGCGCGGGCGAGGATGTGACGTCCTTGGAATTTGGAAGCAAAACCAAGGTACAAGCTTTTTCGCTTCCAAATTCCAAAAAGGACATCCTCGCCCGCGCGCCAACTCCAAAAAAGAGGTCAATAATCATTTGTATCCGAATGGACAGTATAGATACATGTATGTATATATTATATTTTTGTAATTACATATTTAAAAAAAACGTGTGACTGACCAGAGTCCACGAGTGCTTCAAAAATGACTTCAATGAGTATCCGATGCTGTGGATCCATATAATTGACTAATTTGGGAACTAGTCCAAAAAACTCCGCGTCAAATCTACTCAAATCCTTGATGGTACCACATGGAGGGGCGTTGATGTCTGGGAAAAGATCTCGAGTGGTCACCATATTCACTTTATTAAACAGATTCTCTTTGAATTCCTCCATATTGTCAGATTGAGGGAATCGCCCGGAAATCCCGCTAATAACAATTTCATCCTCCTCCCCCTCTGCTCCTTTCTCGACCTCTCCTTCTTTTTTTTCATTCCCCACCCCCACCCCCACCACCTCATCCCGCCCAAAGGCCACTCTGGAAAAATGAGCGGCTTTCAACTTTATTCTTTCTCGCTCCAATTGAACGCAACCGTAGTGATGACGTCTCTATATATTATATATAAAATCCTCATTTGTCAATTTTCTCTCCTTCATATCCACACAAACGTCATTGGATTGAAGTCTTTAAATATATATACATGTAGGTACTTTCGATAGAAAACATTGATGGTATATATCGTCGGCTAAGTTCCATAACACTGTATTATCATTTGCCCCCAGAAGGCGAATTTGCGTGCGCGTTCATATATGCTAACGTGCAGTATGCACCTTCCGGGGCCAAATGATAATACAGGGTTATGGAACTTAGCCGACGACATATATATATAGTTTTGACTCGGACACTCACGTTCATGGATGGCCAACAGGATCCCTCGGAAAATGCTGCTCTCACCACACGATTCATCTTGTCGATTATTGTGTCTGTGTGGTGAATGATTTTAAACGCGTCAATCTAAATTAAAATAAAATATATATCAGAAATCCGAATTTTCTTCAAAAGATTCGTTCATTCCGTATATATATGTGCGGCGCGGCTTTTGCTGTAAAGAAAAGTTTAAAAAAAGTGTACAAAACGTCCACTCGTTTGATTCAAACTCAAGACTAATGACTGAAAACAATTTGCATTTTATATCACCTCACATCACAGGCACACACACATCATTTAATGATGTGGGCGCGATTAAAAAATGTGAGAAATTTTGCATTTAATGAAGGAAAGCGTGAGTATACTAAAAGTTTAATAGTCGTGTGTGTTGAATTAAACATTTATCATCATTATTACGACCGCACACGAGCTGTCTATTTATAGGAATTCGGTTTATATAGAATCCCACATCAATAAATAGAAAATGTAATGTTCTCTCACGCACAGTATATATAACATGAAGAGATAAGAAAGTGTGTGACTGAGAAAGCAACAGAAAAAGCACAGAATTCATTGCCTGTGTGGGAAGTAAAGTCAATAATATGTCTTTGAACAATAAACAATAATACTTGCCGTTTATAGTTATATTTGTTAATGTTAATTTATATGAGGAGTTTCCCATGGGATTTATTCCCTGAGATTGTTTGTGGATCGCTGAATTATGATATTCAGCACAAGTCTCGTATATAGTCAAAGTAGGTACATATTTCGTTATCTCTATATACGTGTGTGTGTGGGTACTCCAGTTAAAAATTATATTATGGCATCTCACAGGTGAACAATTTAATACTGAAATGTGAGAGATTGAAGAAAAGACAAAATAGAAGGCCCAATTCGTCGTCTGTGTATATAGGTTGTCTATTACTTTTACCTAAACATTGTAAGTATATAGGGGGGGCGGGGGCAAAAACATTTTAGTTCCTATACCACGGCTTCCACACGGACTGGTTGTAAAAGGTCTATATATATATAAAGGACCTCGCACAATTTATATGGGGAAATGATAATACTTTCTGATGGATTGAGCTGAAATTTTTTATTTAGGTATACTCCTATAAGGTCTAATAGGTACAAACTTTCTATATTTGCTCCGCACTTTCCGAGTGATTGCCTTGTTTGACCTCTGGAGGTCATCAAAGTTCAAAAAATGAACTTGGTCGTAGAGCGTCGAATAAAAGTCAAACAAAATGTGGTCACGTCACTTTACAAACTTTGATCAACGTAATAAACTTACGAGCATTTTTCATTTTTATACAAAGTTGTGGAATACTTTTTGTTTTTGACCTTTTCCCGCACTTTGGTGACCTCTGGAGGTCAAACGGTTGAGAAATGTGGTCAAGTGTCAAAACGCAAAAAACCCCATTTTTTCATCAAAATTATGCTACTTTTTTGTAATCGAATTGTTTACCTATATATATATAGGGAAAATGAAAATCCTTCTATAATGACTTTATAGAATTAATATAATTAATAACATATTTTGACCGGGCTTTCCATGAGTCTATCAATTATTTTTTAACAAACCACATGTATATATACTTTCGGAGAAAGTTAATTATGAAATGAGTGCATGTTTTTGCCCCCGGCTTCCCTACCTATAAATTCAGTGTGTGTGAATACCAGCTGATTGCATAGGTATATATTTCACAATTGTCTACTAATAGGTGACTAAGGACGGACAAATTTGAGTTTGATTAATGACTGCCATAAAGTGTGTGTGTGGGGAGAAAAATGAGATATCGACAATTCAATCTATAAATACGAATGTCAGGAATTATCCGTCTAGTTTAATTATAGATGAATTCCATAAAAGCCTTAAAATTCTGGACCACACACTTAATTGAATATGCAATAGATTGAAATCTATTATTATTTATTCATAATTTTCTAAAAACAAAAAAAAAAAACAAGATGCGCAAGGTCAAATTGCCTTCCACACCAAATAACATGTTCCATCAGTCCGCGTCAAATTGCTCAAAGGTTTATAATTTCCAATGCTTGTATTTCCCCCTTCACTTTAACATTTATCTATCAATCTGTACAGATAAGACCAAAAGTGCCCTTTGTTTTTAATTCTTACACAAACATTAATTAAGGAAATGCTATGAACGTTTAGTATGAACGTGATAAAAGTGAAGAGAGATGTGGGAAAGTCAAATAAAATATCCACGTGTACACGGTGTGTCCAAACCACAGGGAGCGAAGCATAAAAAAATCTGAAGACATGTTCGCCACGAAAATGTAGACATGGCCGATGAATTGTATAGGCATGTGGCCAAGAATTTTCTTTACATTGCTCGAAATCCAACGTAGAATGCTACATTCGGGGTTTAGAATTCGGATTAAATCCAATTTTGGCATTGAATTCGGATCCCTCATGATTTTGTACACCATAGAATCGCTAGAAACAAAAACAGTTTGAAAAGAGGCCAAAAACTCGGAATTCGGGGTTTTACATTCGGATTTCTTAAAGTTTGACTTTGAATTTGGATTTCTCATGATTTTGTACCCCACAGAATTGTTAAAGAACGAAAAATACTAGTAAAACAGATCCAAAATCCCAAAAAACCCGGATAAAACCGAAACGGGTATTCCGATTATGCTCATCTCCGAACTCACCCGAATTATAAGTAATACAATGCCAATGAAAAAAACCTCGAGTCAAAATCTCAATCGGTTCGAGAGTTATCGTCGAGCAGACAGACAGACAGACGGACGGACATATGACTTTTCATTTTTCATTATGGGAGCTCGCTTCGCACGCTCCCTAATATAATACAAACAACAAAAAAGTAATTAAAATGAAAGCACCGCACCGCAGTTTTCAAGAGTTCACAGTCCGTCGAACACATTTGAAACCCTTTTGAAATCTAAATTGGTGTGTGGAAGTTTTTATTTGATTTGGAATTCACAATTCAGTTTGAACGACAACTTCTCTCAGCAAGTTTTGTGAATCAAAACCAATGCCAAATTATAATTGGTCTTGGACAAAAGCGCTTCAGTAAAAGGTCGTACTGACTCAAGAAAGATTGCATTCAGACGTCATCCATATCACAGTACACACACAACAAAAACTCTTGTTTCTCCATATATATACTGTGTGTGTTCTCTTTCTGTGCATGTGGCGTGTGATGAAAACCAAAGGAAATTAAAACGATTCCCACACACACACACATTACAATTGGATATTGTAAATTGTTTACATATAATCTCTCATCTTGGATCAACATGATTTATTGTAAGCACACATTATTGATTTGTATTTCAATTTTTGTATTTTTTTGTTCCTTTAATTAAAGTCACTTGATAAACTTAAACTTATCAAGTAAATTCAATGAACAATCTTCAAACATTTTCCCTTTTTGGGTCATTCATGAAAAGGAATTGTTTAAAAACAAAAGAAGCACAGTGAATTTTTGTCAGAAATGTTTTTTATGTGTGCTCTATATCGTATCGTATCGTCTTTACTGTTCTTTTTTTATATATAGGAAAGTGTGAGCGCGGTGTGTGTTCAGTTTTAATTTCATTTATATTTTAGATGTCGTATGGGAATAAATATATATAGTCAAGATATCTTACTGGAGACACCAAACCAATTCGCCTTTCAACTCTTCGCTCATTTGATTTCACTTGTCTCTGCCGCACCCACAAACCGAATTATATGTATACTTTTGTTTATACATAATTTAAATATATAATCAAAAACCAAAATGTGGGGAATTCGTGATTGGTTCAAATTGAAATTGATAACATTTCCATTATTCCTGCTCTGTCTGCCATTTGTCCTTTTGACGCTCGGACTGATCCTCACTCCAATTTGCCTGTTTCGACTCCTCCTCCTCAAATGGGGGCGGGCCCTACGGTTGACGACACATTTGGAGGAAATGTTGGGTACTTTGAGTGGGATGATTGTGGCCGTGGACTCTCCCTATGGACCCACAACTCTGGCCAACATGGTGGCCAAGGCGATTTACACGGGTCAAGCACCGGAACTGAGTACACTCCAGGATTCTCTCTACCACACGTTTATCAATAGGAAATTACCCGACGGCTCCTTGGCTCACCCGGAATGGCGTCAAACCATCATTCATTTCCTTGGTTACCCATTTTTTCAAAAGGAAATGGATTTCTGCATCCGGGAGCACGTGAACAGTCATCACTTGCAAATCCCGGATGTACATTCAGATACTTCGGGTATGCTGATGGAATCCAAATTGAATGACTTGGTGACGGAAATGACTCAAAAGTCCTTTGAGTCCGGGAAAAGTCCATGGCAGTTCACGCTCGTCCCGAATCTGTCCACGTCACCTCCAAAGTATGCTCTCCTCCTCTGCGTTCATCATGGCTTCTTTGACGGGCATAATTTCAAGAAATTTTTTAAATCCCTCCACCTCACCAAGCCCTCAAATTATTCCCTTAAAATACCAAAAGACGCAGACGTGAAGGACGCCCAACGCCTCACAAGCAAAAGGGCACTAAATTCCACTGTTGTGGTTCTGGTTCGTGCCTTGAGCAGCCTTTGTCAAGTCCCAATGGATCTATTTAAACTGCTCTTTGAGTCTCACGACCCCATCCGACCTCAATCCTGGCATTTGCCCACAAAACAATTGGCAAAAGGAAAACTGATCATGGGGATCCCGACGGGACGTGGACGGGATGAGCTCCCAGTCCCATTCCCTGTGACGGACATCAAGGACATTAAAAATCATTTCCGGGTGAGTTTTGCCGCCGTCATCATTTGTGGGATTTGTGGGGCTCTCCGGAATTTCATGAGCCAGTCCATTGAGGACGGAGGAGACCGGAAAAGAAACTTGCCCGACTTTATTCATATTGGAATGCCACTTCCCGTCCCTCAAAAGTACGGACATCCTCCGGGATTGGAGGACATTGGCGAGTGTCGAAATGCGTGGACGGCTGGGATGTTTAAGGTGCCGATTGGAGAGGCGGGTGGAGATCGAGAGAAGCGGCTACGGATGATTGAAAAGGAGTTGGTGAGGGTTAGGACTTCCACGAGCCCTGCATTGACATTTCAATTGGGTCGCGTGACGGGCTCCCTCTTCCGAAACTGTCTTCGCAACTTGAATCTGAATCCACATGTGACCGCCACAGTCTCCATTTTACCAGTCAGCTCTGCTCCATATTGGGATCATTTGGGGCAGGAATGTCAGTCCTTGAACTGCACTTTTGGACTTGGCCCGGGAAATGTGGGTAAGAATCCCTCCCTTAAATACATTAATCATATATCGTCTGTTAAGTTCACAAACGAACTATAACGATTTTCCTTAATTTGTGGAAATGCTAATACGACTGCGTCCGTCTTTTTGGGTATAAAATTGTGAAAAAATTCAGGGTGACCCGAAAAGGTCATGGCAGACAATAATGTCGAAGGACCCAACGCTCCATCTCCAGCCGTTTGACCTTTGGAGTAGGTCAACGAAATTAAGGGAAATAATTATAATTCCTTCGTGAACTTAACAGACGATATCACCATATCAAAAATATTATTTCTTGTTAATACTGTTCACAATTTTGAATCTTTTACACGTTGCCTTTCTGTTTTGGTGGTTTTTTTATATGTAAATGTAAATATAGGAATGGGATTTGCCGTCGTCAGCTACGCCGGTCAAATTGGAGTGACGGTGGCAGTCAACTCGAGCATTTCCAACTCTCCCCAGCGCATTACAAACTTGGCAAATGACATCGTGTCCGAGTGGAATTTCCTCAAGTCCGCCGTCACCAATTCCGTTTAAACCTGAAATATTTACATACACGGGAAATTTCCCTTGCACGCACTCGTCCCTAATACAACATCAAAGACAAAATTTTTCTCCTATATGTTACTCTTTCTATATATTTGTATTTCTCATTTTTATTAACAACAACTTAACTTTGTTTTGCATCTTGAATGTGGAAAGATTGAGGATTTCCGAGTGAGCGTATGATGGAGACAAAGTAAATAAAGATGGATTCAGATTGGGCGTAATTGACATTTGACACAAAATTTCTTGTTGTGAGGACAATTATATCCCTCCACATAAAAAACCAATCTAAATTCACACGGATTTGTCACAAACAGCCAAAAGAGGTTGTTTTTATAGAACACCTTGGCCACACTTTGACAGGAAGAGGGCACAAAGTTTCGAGCGTCGTGGAGGTGCTGATGATGATTGCGAGGAGAGTCAGAATCACAAGGTTTGTACACGAAATAAAACGTCCCGATTTGAATCCGAATGGGTCGGACACTTGTCTGGAATTTCCGGAACCATTTTTGTCCATTGTTTCCGTTTCCATTTCCATTTCCGTTTTCATTGACATCACAATTTATGAGGACGGAACGCCAGGATTGAATGGCCGCCAAAGAAACGGAATGAACTTCCCCAAATCTCCGAAAGAAAACGACGAGGAGGAAAAGAACGGCCAATCCCACAATCAGAGTTCGAACGTCCCCGAAAACAACCGTCATGAAAGCATTGACGACCACGCAGATGAGAAACAACAACTGAAAACCCAACGGCCAAATCCCATAAACGCTCGTAAAGTTGGACTGGAGAACGCTCAGCTCGTTTTTAACGCGGGCGAGCAATTGCGGCGGCAGAGGAGGAATTTCGTAGTTTTTGTAGTCAACCAGATTTCCTTGGTTCGCCCTGCTAAATTCAAAATTCAAAATGTTTTTTACATATAGATCTTCGCCCTTCAAAAGCACGACGAAAACATCAAATAAAGGAGGGATCCCAACTGGATTTGAACCCTCACCCTTGCCATAGGTTCAATTCCTGTTCCCCACGTCCAAGTTTTATTTTAAATTTTCAATGTTGTTTTATAAATATGGGAGAAAAGTGAGGTTCACTTGATGCGATGAAGAATGGGAAGAATGGCAGCAACGAAGCAGAAAAGAGTCGCCCCATGCAATCCAAGAAAATACGAATTGTATAGCCAGTTAAATAAAAATGAATGAGCGCAATCCACAATTTAAGCGCGATTGACAAAGAGCGCGGATGTTCAAAACGATGTGCACACACAGAGATGTACGAATACAAATGTTTTTTGGTTGAGTTTATATGATTTTGGTTTAATTTAATTTGTCTTTGGTCCTTCTTTTCATTACAAAATTTAAATTTCAGAATTAGTCCTCATTTTTTAAATGTTTTACAAAGAATTCAAAGAAGTGTGAATGTGCGTGGTGATGAATAATAATATTGATTGATTTGTGATAATTTTGTGTTGTTCCATATTAACTGATCACAAAAAAGTCTGCATATTTGTTCTATGTTAAACTCAAAATGGCCACCTAAGCTCGGATTGGATTGATTGGATGAAGTTTGTTGTACAGAATGGCCAAGTACACGGCCAAAGACGAACCAATCATGAATCGACCAATGTTGAGAGTCATCAGCGCCACGGTCAAATTGC
>JAIUND010002564.1:0-21466 GCA_034699125.1 Gisinianus flammeolus
TCTATCTAAATATCTATCCATCTATTTGCTTGTTTATCTATCTATCTAAATATCTATCCATCTATTTGCTTGTTTATCTATCTATCTAAATATCTATCCATCTATTTGCTTGTTTATGAAATTTGAAAAATTGGTATACTTTAACCGAATCATTTTCAGGGTCTCAATTCTCCCAGAGAATTTATTGTTACACAAGGTCCCCTGCCATCAACAAGAGATGATTTTTGGCGTATGAGTTGGGAGAGTAATTCTCGTGCCATTGTTATGTTGACGCGATGCGTTGAGAAGGGTCGTGAGAAATGTGATCGCTACTGGCCTTGTGATACTATGCCTCAGTATTACGGTGATATTCAAGTTCAAATACTTAATGAGTGTCGATATCCAGACTGGAACGTCTCTGAATTCCGCCTTCAAAGGGTAATGCTCAGGCACACTTAATAGTTGGAAGATAAATAATAAGCTGCATGACCTTAAAGGACATGTATTTTTACATATACATATATATGTATGGTTGGCAATGAACTAAACAAACATATTTACAATGCAGGGAGACCAATGTCGTTTAATGAAGCACTTCCATTTTACTACTTGGCCGGATTTTGGAGTTCCCGATCCACCTCAAACTTTGGTTAGGTTTGTAAGGGCATTTCGAGATAGAGTACCACAAGAACCGGAACGAGTTCGTCCTATAGTTGTGCATTGTGAGCAAGCTTGTGCATACAAATAAACTAAAATTTTTCCAACGAGTCTAATCAACATGTATATAATCAGATATATCTCAATTATGAAATTATTGTTTAAATTATTTCATTTCAGGCAGTGCAGGTGTGGGACGCAGTGGAACGTTCATTGCCTTGGATAGAATTTTACAACAAATAAAGAGATTCGACTTTGTGGATATATTTGGAATTGTTTACAATATGAGAAAAGAAAGGCATTGGATGGTTCAAACTGAACAACAATACATTTGTGTTCATCAGTGCTTACTTGTGGTGTTGGATGGGAAAGAGAATGATATTCCATCTCCACGAGAGATTCATTCCAATGATGGATATGAAGGTCAGTTTGATGCAATTTTATTTTAAATCCATTGGACTCTATACGAGCTTTGAATTTCGTTGCTTTTAAATTTTCAAATTCAATAATGTTCATGGTGGTATTAACAATCTATTGTTGTTTGACAAAATATATATATTTTTTTTAGATGACGAAGGAATTGCAGAATCCGGAATGTAGCTACTTCAAGTCCAATTCCAAGGCCGAAATGAAGGGAAAACCTTGTGCCTTTGTACTGATAGTGATTAATTTAATTACGCGTAATATAATTTAGACTAAATTCTAGAATGAATTAGCACAAAAAAAAGGATGCACAAAGAAATGTCATTGTTAAAAATGTTGTTCACAACGTTCTATATTTTTACAAGCGTAACTTTCATTTTTTGACGTAACTTCGACATTGATATGGAAGGAGGTGAATACCTACCTATTTTTCTTTTTGACGATAATGACCAATGAACCATTATTTATTTATAAAAAAAAAATTGAAGAGTTTATTTTAGAGCATGCATGATTTTTAAAAGTCGGATTTTGAATATTTGTATTATTATTCCATTGTGAACGTCGCGTCGTTCACTCAACTTATTCCGCTGCAGTATATATGCATGTATACCCAAATGTAGACAGAATAAATCCATTTGATACGCTTGGAAGAAAAGCCATGGCATTTAAGACTACAAATTTTTGAAAGATGTATAAGTAAGATTTATAAGTAATATTATTATTATGAATTTTATTACAAATAATCATGGTTATAGTGCATTAGTAGGATGCATCACATTTTTTTGTACTACTACCAAGAGTTACATTCAATGATTAAGCCAAAAATTGTGTAATTTAATGTTAAAAATATGTATGAGTAAGTATGTAGTGACTCACTACTAGTGAGTACATGTAATTATGCAAAATTACACTCCAATCTATTTTATTAAGTGACTATGGGTATATTATTATATTTTTAATACAAACTAAAGACGAAGGGACACTACTGTGAAGTTAATGTTACGAATTAGCCGTCCTTTGTAACTGAACATGAAAACCGTCCTTTATACATATTTATAGATATGCATCAATGTCCCACAATCAAAACGGCCTGCGAAACGAAAAACTTGCCTTATAAAATAATGTTACACACCGTACTTAAGTATTTATGTACATTTTCGTGCTATTGCAGTTTCTTTATTAAACTTCAAGTTGGAATCAAACAAATTACACAATGAATGTTTTACGTAATGTGTCAATGGCAAGGCAAAACAATTGCTTCCAAAATCCTCATGTACTTATATTGTCATAATTACCTATAAATATTCCCAGTATTTATGTATTGCAAAATTAGCAACAACGAAATCCAAAGTATCAGAAATAAAAAATATATTTAAAAAAAACATTATGCATTCGATAAAGTCCACGTGAAAATAATGGCAGATGATGATTATTATCAAAAAAAAAACATGCTCATTTCCCACTAAAGTGTTGTGTATGCCTTCTCGTTAAATGTTTAATCCAAACTGCACAAGGCTCAAAAACGCTGTAGAAAAATTTCGATTTTAATTAGAAATCTTTAGTTTTAATTCGAAATATGAACTTGAAATAACATGTACTCACAACAATACGATAAAAATTGTGAAAGTAATACAATGAAATACAATGAATATTTTAACATTGTAGTAGAAATTTTACAATACCCCGAATCGACATAACCGATACATTACAGGTACAATACTTCTCTTTTGGTTAACCTATACAAGAATATCATTTAATTTGAATGTCTTTATAATGTGTAATATTTATGTTCGAATACGGAATAACTTAGGCACAGTCTTCGTCATCTTGACCATTTAAATTTTTAGCAGATAAATTCTGCCTCATAGAAGCGCTATTTTCTTTTCCAGTCTGTAACAACAAATATTGTAATTAGTAAATGGAAGAAATATAAATATTTCCACCTTTACATGAGGGACGATAAGTGTTGCTCTGCAATACTTATCTAACGTCATGTAAGGTGCAAATTATATTAAATATATATTTGTTCAATTTAATTCCATTTACCTCACTAATTGCCAATAGGGGTTGCATTGCAGATCGGAGGGACATGTACAATTTAGGAAATAGGATTTCTTGTTGGGCTAGGAGTTGCTTAACTCTGGCACGCTCACGTGGAACATCAAAGCATCCTAATATAAAAACAAATTTAAGAATTTTAAACAAAGTTTCAGGGTTTTATCAATTATTATCGTATTATTCTTGAAGTGCACTCCGTCTACCTGGACAGTTCTCTGGAATAATTGGAAGGCCTGTTGATTCCGCAAAATCTCTTAATGATTTTTCACGACAGTTCACAAATGGACGAATAATTTTTAAGTCCTTCTCTTTAACGAAGTAGGCCGCTTTTTGTGTCCGGAGAAGACCTAAAGATGTCAAAAATTCGATTACATTTCTAACAATAACTTCATTGTACATGTACAATGCATGTATGCAAATTTTCACGGATGAAAAGTATTTATTTAATTGATAATATTAATTAGTATTAATTACCGTTATGAAATATGGACATAAAGAAACTCTCAGTCAAATCGTCCAAATGGTGACCCATTGCAATAACATTGTAGTTATTCTTTCGTGCACATGCATAAATACGACCCCTTTTCATTCGGCTGAAAAAACAGTACATGTCTTTAGTGTTATGCCAATACATAAAGTTGATGAAAAATAAATAAATATCCTTACCTGCAGAAACTGCAAATGGAGCCAACTACATCTTGACCTTTTTCAAGGGCGTCGGCCATAATTTGTTGCTCCTCATAGAAATACTCAACTCCAAGAGATTTTAAATATGGTATTAAACCCTTTGGATTGTAAGCAGAAGTACCTGACCGGAAATGAAAATTTTCAATCAGGGTCAAAATGAAAAATTCAAACGCCAAGTGTCTTGTATCATCCTAACTAACAATAAGTATCCCACAAAATATAAATGAATTCCGGAATCAAAAGTTTTGAAAATTTACAAATGCATTATATATCTGCTTACCTGGATCGACAGTTACTGCGCCAAACGTAAACGAGATTCCTTTTTTGGCAAACTTGTATTGAACTTGTTTCATAGTGTGAAGCAAACTTAACGAATCCTTCCCCCCAGATAAACAAACCAGAATACGATCTCCATTCTCAATCATTGAAAAATCGACTATAGCTTTTACTGTAGGTCTCATAATATCCCTTTTAGGAATTTGCCATTTTAAAGATCTCTTCTTGTTTGTGACCACTGATTTCGCTTCCATCAGTGCACAACTAGTACTAGTGTCATCAGCGAGTGTACCATTCAGCAACAAAGTCTTTGAATCATTAATATTAATATCCTTTTCCAATCGAGTCCCCAAAGAATCCTCAACGTCCGTAGCTTTTAATAATATTTCTGTAGTTAATGATTTGGAGGAAGATTCATTTAGAGTAGTTTCTTTCTCAACAACTTTAATATCGTTAATTTCAATGGAATTTTCTCTGGAAGACTCATTAGAAGGTACACTACTTGTAAAATTACTTGTATCACTCGGTGGACTCACTTCATTACAGGACTTTGAAGAAGAAGAATTATTGTCATCAAATGATAAATTTTTCCGTAAAACTTGGCCACTTAATGTCCTTGCTCTTGTCCGTAAACCTTCAAGAATCCTGTCTTTTGCATTAAAACTATTGGCTCTTTCCCGCATACAATCTGCATCTATACCTTCTTCCACTTGTGCAATTACACCCCGGATTTCAGATTTGAGCTCATTTGCTAGCTCAATTGCTAGCTCATTGGTCACTCGTCTCATGGCACAATTAACCAGTTTTTCCGTTTGGATTTCCGCAGCTGCAATATTCTGCTGCTGTTGTTGGTCTAAAGTTAAATTTTGTAAATCCATCTGTGACCCACTATTTTGAATAGTTTGATTCATATTTGAGCTCATTAAATCATTAGGATAAGCTAATTGAGGGGACATTGGTGAATTATAATATGAACCATTATTAACTGACGAGAAAGAAGGTGGGTGTACATTTAATTGCTGGGGTGGATTCACTTGATTTTGATTTACAGTTATTTGATTCCCAAAATAAGAATTTTGCTGTGGCTGTTGCTGTTGTTGCTGCTGAGCCCAATTAGCATAATCCACAGATGTTCCATTCATATTTTCATTTACATACGGAGAGTATATTACTTGGTTAACAGGGCTGGGTGGATATACTGTATTGTGTTGTTGTTGTTGTTGACTGTACATTATATTTGAAGGCGATCCTTGCTGTGGCGATGACTGCTGATTATTACACTGATAATTCATTTGACTATAATCAGTATAGGATGATTGTTCGTAATAATTACTTGGGACAGGAGTTCCTGCTTGTGGTGTAACTGTATTTCCATAATTATAAAAGTTAGAATCCTGGTTACAGTCTGATGGGGTGGGAGAATTCATTTGGTATAAATTTTGATTCTGGTAATCTCCAGAACCATTTTGAATCGACTGACTATTTGAAAAGAATTGCTGCTGTTGTGAAAAAATATGATTTGGTGTCGTTGGTACTGGAGATGGAGATGCTGGAGATGAAATAAAATTTCGATTGGGATCATTATTCACATACGAACTTTCTACCTGCTCATACTGATTGTGAGTAGTAGAATTGTCCGGACACGCTTGAACAGTGCACGACATACCATTTGAATAGTTAAACTGTTGCTGTTGTTGACAAATGGTTATTGGTAAAATATCTTCCTGTAGTGGACAAGGACTTTCCGTGCAAGCATTTTGTTGCTGTGCTTTTTCAAAATTAGAAATATTTTTGAATATGTCACTTACTGGAGATGATAAAATTATAGGATTAGAATAAGCATCGTCACTAGAAACGGAAATATTACGATGGTTGTCACAACTTATTCTTCTTCCCACATCTTTTACTGGCGAATTCTCTCCAATGTTGTCTAATGATCGTGGATCTAATAGAGGTTCGTCTTCATTTGTACTATACAATCGAGAAACGGACATTTGAGAAGGAGAAGGCACACTACTGTTAGAAATTTCAGAATGCGTCGTTTCTACTGAGATCCATATAGACGGGCCTACAAAAATGTTTTCGGGAACTATAAATTCATTGTCACTGTCATTACACGATAAATTTAATTCACTTCCAGTACTGTTTCCACTATTTTGATTTTCTTGCTCGACAATTTTATTGGCTGAAACTTTAACATTCTGCTCCAAACTCCAACAGGATTTCAAAAGCTGTTTAGGAATACTTAGTAGATTTAAATGCGAGGAAATCATTTCTTTTCTTGTTTGTAATTCGTCTTCACTTTTACAAAACGATTCTTCATTGTATTCTCGTATAGCAAATGGCCTCGGAGATTGTATGGCGAGAGCAGAAGAAGATGTCTCTGAATATTCTATGTTCAGTAAACTTTGAGCTTCACTTGGTAACAAGAACCATTTCAGTCGTGTAGATGTTTTATCAAACATGAGTGTCTGATCTGATAAAGAGCGGCGTTTCCCCATCTATTTTAGTGACACACACACAAAAAAGGCAATTTAGATATAGCTCGTAAATACAATATAAATAGATTCAAGTTAAATGCAACAAATAAAGCGAATCCCTTTTCTAATTCTTCTTTGTTCATAATTATCAAAACCAAATACTACATTTGAAAACTGGGAAATTTGTACACACTCACGTTATGTGCATTTGCTAAAATGTTTTTTGCTTGCTCGAGACATTCTTTGTAATTGACACAATCTTCACTATTGTTTCGTACTCTCTCCTTACAACGAATTCCCTCCGCGTCAAAGGAAGCCCAGCTTAGCCATTTTCTATGATGAAACATCTGTACAACATTCATATGTTATTATTTATATTAATTATTACACGGGCATTGGATACACGTTAGCGTCAACTAACAAAAACAAATACAAATACCAATGACTGATAAAACTGTCAGCATTTATAATTTGCGTACATATTGTTTTGTCTTTTTCTTTTACGATGTCATAAATCTCAGTTAGTTTTTCCTTACATTTGTTTGATGATGATGAAATTCTCCGGTTTCAGGATTTAACGTGTAAAGAGGCATTAGTTTCCATCCCTGTTTTGCGATTAATTTAACGGCTTCAATTACAAACTCTACTTCTGGCAGAGGTGCGAAAAATGGAAAAGAGACGCGTGTAAACCCTGCATGGATTTCAATCAAGCTGGAAATTATTATTATGCAATGCACACAGACGAGCAACTTCATGAGAAATCCCAATCGCAGATCTGTAATTCAATTTGTGCATGATTCACAAACCTGGTCGAAATACTTCGTAAGGTGAGCCTTCTTGATAGCGTCTCAGATGTGATCGGTCCAGGCGACTGTATTAAAAATAGTCAACATAAAACCCAAGGAAATACTTATTTTTGTAACTTCCTACATATTTCTAACTTATAGGGAAACTGTTTTCAGGCTTTATTAAATAAGGCTAGTCATTCAGAATCAAATAAGCTGTAAGGTATGGATAAAATAAAAATATAAAAGAACTATATCAATTCATGCTCGTTTATAAACCCGAACTATAATATTTTACACTTTGCTGTAAATAAAATCTTGTCTCGCCTCAAGACAAAATCATATATAATGCATACTTGTAATAATTATTATCATCAAAATGATTTGTTTTCAATATTTTCTCTACACTATACTTATGACAGCTCGCAACTAAAAATCAGCAGCTAGCTTCTCTCCCTGTAGCTTTTACGATAAAATTCTAAAACAAAAGGACTTGTTCTGGTGTTCACACTTATTTTTGTAAAAATCTGCGTTAAACTTACCTATCCTCAAGCAGAAGATTTTCATATTCATGAGCTAAGTCAACGTTTATTCCTAGTAAATTTTGGCTATAAGTTCCTGCACAAGCACATCCGCCCCTGGACTGAATTCCTTGAATGAATAAATTATCAATTTTGTAAAAACAAATTACACCACTCAAAGTCAAATGCAAATCAATGAAACTACAAAATTATTGTGTCACACAACTGACGAATGATTTACGTTTTTTGTTACTCTTACCAAACAAATCATTCAGGAGTGCCACGACAAAATTGTGATGCAAGTAGAAACCCTATAATAAAGAAGTAAAAGATATACACTATTAGGAAATGTACAAAGCAAACACAACATTATTTGAATTTCAAATCTGAAATTCTATATCTTCTCTGCATCAGTATACATTTATATTGAAAGCCTTACGGTTCCAGGATGTTCAATCAAAAATGAAATAATTGGAAGTCTTGGTTGTTTTTTTGCACCCAAAATTTTGATTTCTGGAGTATTTTGCCATTCCTCGAGAGCTTTCCTGTGGAAATTAAAGTGTAATGATAGTAAAGAATCATTCTTTAAGGATGTATAAAGTTACGAAATTAAGACATTTCAAGAATTACAGACGTTTGCAATTCTTTACCTCGTATACTTAGCCTCTTCTTCTATGATGCTTTGACTTCCCACTGCATCTTTCAGTCGGAAAACTAATCCAAGCCGAATGGACTAGAAAAATACAAAAATTAACAAACAGCGGTAATTCATAGTCTACTGATTAGTTTTGTTCTACTATATATACATATTACACATGGTGAGATGTAGAGAAGATGCATGAATAAAACAACTTGATTTCATCCTAAATATAAATTATATAAACATGTATTTTAAATTGTAATGCACTTTACACGACATAAAAATTAATAATTTGAAATTATTACCTCTATAATAGCGGGTGTCCCACCTTCTTCACGATACTCAGTATTCTATACAAAGTTCCGAATTGAAAAAAAAACATGACAACACACACGGAAAGCAAATGTCAAATTTTGGTATACATATTTATACACAAATACAATACAAAATGAAGACACTAATTTTTTTTCAAACGACTTTCAAAATTAAATATGTAGATTGAATTCCCCATTTTTAGTTATACTTGTAAATAACGATGAGAGTCTTCAGTCACAAAAAATACAGTCCCTCCTCCGGAAATGTGGGGTTTTTTATTTTCAAAAATCGATTTTTTGGCTATCAGTACTCCTAAAGTTAAATTCAAAAGTTAAATTCAAAAAATTCAATGAAAATGTAAAATATGGACACAAGGTTTTATAGATTAATCACATGTCTCCGGATAAAATACAATTTTTTGAATTTTTTTTGCCTGGTGTTTGCGGACCACCTAAACCCAAATTATACAAATTTGTGAATTATACGAATTTATAATTTTACGAATTATATGATTTATATGAATTATACGAAGTATACGAACCTACGAATTTGTGTCCACTAAAATAAAGAGCATCTTTTTTAGCTAAATTTGTATCCTCCGATGAAGTAACCACAGAATTCATTACGATTTGGCAATGTGGAGCAGCTGGGTAAATTTCATTAACATGGGTTAAATTTTTTATAAAGATTTTTTCCGTTACAAATGAATAGAGAAAATTTATGACTAACCGGCAGAGTAATCCCAGAGTGCAATTCCACCGTATCTATGCATCAGTATAGTGATAGCGACATCGTCACAAACGATTCCCTAGTTACAAAATTTACAACATTCATTATTAAGCAGTAATCAATGTTATGTTGTCCCTCTAAACACTGCGTTTTCTGTGCATACCGAAATATTTGATGCAACTGAAAAGCACCCAATTAAACGACGACCTGTGTTAATCTCATCGGCCACGGCTGCTTTCAAACTTGACTCCAAAAATTCCATGTCGAAAAGCCCACTTGCTGTTTCCGGGACGTAAATCATCTAATAAACAAAAGTAGGTCATATACTATTTAGTTCGTTCACATTTCATTGACCGTATCCACACACAGTGAACGTAATATACATTTTAGAGTTTCAAGAAAGAAACGATGGTGATTATCGTCTTGGCACACAATCCCACAATGATTTACTACATTCTATATATGCTTTTCACCTTTGCTCCCGCATCTCTCCATGGCAGTAAATTTGAGTGATGTTCGTATGGACCAGTAAATACGATTGGCTTCAGTTCACTCTGAGTAAGAGAATGAACCAGCTTATGAATTGCCCCAGTCGCTCCACTCCCACAGCAGATAACCACGTCATGCTCGCTAGCACCTTGTTTACAAATCCGAAAAATTATACAGGGAAAAGAAGATCCATGTTTACAAATGACAAATAGTAGTAGTAACACTCGTATAATACTATATGTGTACTTACCAACAGCGTTTCTTATAATATCCTTTGCTTCGTGCCTGTATTGTCATGCAAAAAAAAAGTAAATATTTCTCTAGAGTCTATATAGTCATGTGATACATCTTTCCCATTGCTTCATGTTTGTGCGATCCAAACAAACAGCACACAGTACAGAGTCCGAAAAGTTTTTTAGAATTTTTTTCTCCGCAGTATTTATGGTAAGTTTATGTACACACACGCCGACCACTGGTACAATTCGTGATTGTGTGCAACTTGAATTGAGAATTGTTAAAATAAAATATATTACCTATACATAGTAGTTTGGGAAGACGTGAGAGTAGACGTTGTGTGAGTGTTTCCGTAAAAAGGTAGCACATTATCTGATATGAATCCCTCGATGCATCTAAGAGATTGTCCAGACGCAGTATGGTCCATATACACACCTACAAAAATACACATTCACAAGTGTTGTTTAGCAACATTATTCAAAATCAATCAAATCAGAATTTTTCCACTCTGAAATTCAGACTAGTCTGAATTGCACAATAACATATTAGATAAGTATTTCATTTCATTTACTTTGTTAAGTATATACACACTCTATTATATGGAATGTTTTATTCTACCGCTTCAACATTATGGTCTGGCTTGAGACTTGTGACATTAAAAAAATAGTCTTACACACAAATTGTATATATATATATTTGAATATTTGTACTACGAATCAAGTTTAAATTTTTACATGGATAACAAAAACGCAAAAGAACATTAAAAACAAACACATGCGTCAGCATTTAACTTTCTAATACTCTGTATGTATCTGTATATGTATATACATGCAGCAATGTTGTCAATATATACACATGTCTAGTATTGTGTATTATGACTTTTTTCATACATTAGAAACTGCGAACACAGCAAACTTATATGAAGAACAATCCTGTCCTTGTTTTGAGCTATGTTGGAATAAAGCTATGGTTTCAAGTATATATTCATGTAAATCTGAAAATGTTTAATATGAAAAGAATTTTTATAAAACATAAAATAAAACTTTCAACAGACTTTAAAATTGAAATTATACATGTGTTTTGCATAAGTGGACGAAACTCGGAAAATGGACAAGTGAAAATATACCTTCAAAACATAATGCATTGGAATGAAAGGGTAAAAAATAAAACAGTGTGAGTGCATTTGTGGGATGGGATTGTCGTTTATATGGACCCAAAAATATGGGATTTAAATCAAATGCACTCACACTGTTCGATTTTTGACCTTTCATTTAATTACATTACTTTCCAATCCCGCATGTAATCCCGCATGTAAATTCGAGTTATGATTCTACAGACGTGTACGATTATCATTTATACAGATAAAGCTCGTATAAAAACTTGAAGAAGATTCTTGTACACAGCTTGCAATTTCCTTGTAATGCGCCATGTTAACATTTGCAGCTCTAAACTAAATTTTCTACAGACGTTACATATTGAACGTCCGGCTTGACTCATTTTACAACAACCATTATCACCACAATCTCCTCTACAACAGTTAAAAATAGTCTACAAGCTTCTCGTCATTAGCGTTAAATGTAGTTTCTCTCTCACGTCCAAGCAAAGACGTTTTTTCTTGTGTATCCATATAGAAGAAAATTGAAAACACTTTGTAAGATGAAATTACTCGAGAACGCTAAAATATAACGTGCACATTGTGTATCGTGTCTAATCCTAATCTATATTCTCCTCTGCATGATCAGAGGTCAACATGTATTTATTGGTGCCATCATAACTCCCTTCCTAAATCTCACAGCTAAAGGTTAAAAAATAAGATAAGGCCAACCATTTCGTCACTTTTAACTTGACATCTTGACAATACGAGTCCATGAGCAATCACACATATATATAGTGAGGTTTTGTTTGTAGTACTTTGTAGGTATATATGTATATAAAGTATGTCGTACATCACTCTTTTTTCCCGATCCCGAACACTGTTTTTACATGTAGAGTTATAAGCTGATAAAAAATGTATATGTATACAGAACTTTTTCCAACAAAAAAAAAAGTACTAAAATCATTAAATTCCGGGGCCTACAAAACATAAATATATACAGTAGACATTTTTGCATATTAGAAGACGAGTACGTCACCGAAGACACTTGAATTTTATTATGTTGTTTTCTTAAATACATTAAATATACATTTTGTTTAGATATTATCCATACATTATCCATTATCCAAGTACATTCCATGTCTGCCTTCAGAATAGGGAGACACAAATGAGAATAGAAATTAGAAATAATGTGCATTTGTCAAGCCAACAAAGGATGCTCGACTGTGAGCAACTTATCATGATTATTATGCAATGGTATGTAGGTACATAGTATATAGGTATAATAGGTATATAGTAGTAGGCCGGCATAGGCATACCTCCCTTTAAGTCTACGTGGTATGTAGCTATATGTACTGTTCTTCTCATAATTGTGAAACAAGCAATGATATAATATTGAAGTTTGAGCGCATATAGGTATAAGATATATGCCCATTTGTGAGGGTCATACTTTGAAGAGGTTTCTGGGTCGCTAAAAATTTCACCCTTTCACACAGTCAAGCCATAATTATTTATTATAATTTAAACATAAACATCTATTTCGATTCAGTTTTCTCTTTATGCTTTTGCGAGTTCCGTTCATGCATACATTATAGGCATAAAAAGAGCAACTCGCAAAAACACACTTTGGTATTTATTACTATTTATAGGATATAACGACGATGATGGAAAGTATAATGGGTCATTACAGATTACGATTCATTTGAAATCAAACCTCATGAGAACTAAACTCATGAATTTGTCTCATGTGTCAGGAGTTCTGATTAGGACACCGCGCAGTAGCAAGGGAATAATATGAATATGAATACCCTTTGTACTCACTAGCAACACTTACAATTAGTCTTAATTTTGATACCAAATATTAAATATGACTAAGTAAATATGTAATTTCTTAGGGAATGGGAAATGTAATAATATCTGACAGCAATAATGATGCACAAACAAGGTTAATGACGAAATCCCGATATACTTACTAGCGAAAAAAAAAATTACTTGATGAATAAATCACTGCTTGAGAAGATGTTTGCCATGATTAAATTACTTACTATTGCATCTTAGTTCAATTTTTCGCTTGCTCACAATGAAAAATTCTCAATTTTGGCTATAGCTCCACATATACGCCATAAGCCATAATGCGACGTATACCCAGCAAATGAAAATTCTACGCAGGGATTCACATAGAAGGCCTTTGTGTTCACTGTATTATGCATTTTTGGCACATTATGCCTTTTATTGCAGTAATTTATGAGCAAGCTATCTTCAAACAATTTAACGTCCAATACATCATAATACATAATACATGTATGACGAGATCAGATGACCAACAAGTTGAATTTATTCTCAGCAATACTCAGCATATCACATAGCTTGCCGTTGACGTTCACGATCGTTCATTTACAGATACTTTTGAACAGTCTCGTCCTTCTACTCTCAACTATTCAATTTCAATGGTGACTCTATGTTTACATCACACCATTTATCCCATTTCATCATAATAGATTTCAGAGCATTACTGTTAAGGTCTTCCAGGTTTTATAATGTACATAATTCAGCCTGCAGATGATTAAATTGTATGGAGCTAGATGACTGTATAGTCTGTATACTATACAGACATAGACAGTGTATATAGGAAACTCAATGGAAAACGAGAAGTCATGTGAATTTTAAATCAAATAGTTCATACATATTGAGCGTATACGGAATGCATGGATATCATATTATATTCACATGTATATCCTCTACTTCCTTGCATTATAAACTTTCCTGTTCAGTCAGAAAATGGGTAAACATGAATTAGCAAATGGAAAGGTAGATCAACTTTTCAAGCTGAAAGCGCTTCAACTAAAGTATGACATCAAGAGCAAATTCAAAAGTATAAAATATACGGTTGCATGCATTGCTTGAAAAGCTGTCGTACTTTCAGTATAATGATGATGGAACTAGAGTCTATAGAGTAAATAAAAAAGTTTCAAGACAATATATAGTGACAACGATCGACAAAATCAATGTGCATGTTGTACATGTACGGAAAAAATATACAGAGTCAAGCTCATCATAAGCTTGGGTTAGGTAATATATAATGACGTCAAAAGCAGTGGCAAAAAAATCCTTACACTTGTATACCGACACTGTATTTTAATTAAGAATGGCTAATTTACTAAATAATCTTTGCAATGGAGAAGAAAACAACATGTACAATGTACAGATTTTAGTGACATCATTCAGCTCAACTCTCAAGGAGAAGGTATACAATGTATACTATACATGTAACAACTTTCACATAGCCAATAGAAAGAGCATCCCAAATGAGCATCATTCCCACATCCTCGTATGCGTCTCCCGTGTTACATATGGAGGATACGGAGCATGGAAAATATACCGGCTCAAAATAGCTTAGTGTACTGGTGAAATGTAAACGCTGATTTTTTTGTTCGTTCAGATCATGTTCTAGTTGAATGAACTAGTTGATTTCTACATATCCTACATGATTTCATCAAATTGGCTCGAATTCGAAAAGCTACACAAGAAGCTCAGAGTTTGTGGTTGGTATTGTACACACTACTACACACACACACCTATTCACACGCTATCTTCGTTAACTATATTATACACATTATTTTTCTAGTGTTGATAGAAGACAAAATTGGGGTATAGACGTCGCAATTCATTTGACTCCTTTGGGTTGAAAATGTTGAATGTGGGTTCGAGATTCATGGTTTCTTTTTACCTCTTTATTTTTATTACATCTTGCTCTATATTTGACAATATATGTACTACAAATCTCAATGTACATTTTCTTTAATGTACATATCATCAGATGCCGTAAAAAATGCAGTCATTTAAAAGTCACGAGAGATGCATTCCATAATTATTATCATTTTGAACCTGTCGCGTCAGCTGTTTGAGTTTTGTAGAAAGATGTTGGATACATACTACAATTTGGAATTCATTTCCGTTGCAGATTTATCGAAACTTTGACGCTTCCCAAAGTCTTGTTCCAATTTTGTAATTGTAAGACGAGAGAAGAAACGTTTACATTTTATGCATACTTTCTGAGAATGTGCATTTCTAGTGATGTGACCAGGATGGTTCTTCTCGTGGTCGGAAAATGGAGATTCAAAATGGTTTGAGGCTGTTTAAAATGATGATTTTACTCACTATTTTTGTCTTTCGGTGCGAAAAACAAGTTTGTTTGTTTTCAAGGTTTACCATTCAATATTCGTAAATAGAAACCATGCATGCTCAGTTGAACTATCTTCAAAATCTACATTAGGATATCTATATAGAGTATTTTGTAGACAATTTATCTGGTGTTCTTTTCAAATTGTTGAATACGTAAAGGATAATGCAGTATATCCGTATTTTTCCTTTTGTTTGATAGATAGATCCACGACAGACAAATATCAATTACTTAATGTTAATGGAGGCTAAATGGTCCCATAATTATCGCCACGTAAATGGCACACCATGGAAATGTAAAGATCCCTTCACAATAAATTTGATTACACATATAAACATAGCATCTATATAATATGTAATTTGTTCGTTTGCTTTTAGCACTAATCAATTTCCCCGCTGATTGATTGATATGTACAAGAAGCAGAAATGCTTTTAATCATGCTCGTTTGCTCTATTCACTTCATCAGAATTGAGAAAATCTTCCATACAGCATATAGTAGAGTAGTCACTCATTCTTTATCTCGAAAGAAAGTTGCGAGTAAAGTGGGTTGTACGCATAGCCAACTTTTCAGAATTTTCCAACGTAGAATAATATTGTTTGTCCTTGTGGGCACTTGCAAAAAAAAATAACTGGAGCAAGGGTACTATTATTCTCCGAACTCGTAAAATGGGAAATGCCTACAATAGATTTTAACTCAAATTCTAATTTGAGTGTGTCAGGGTGGCCGCTCTATCATCAGAGTTTGTTTATCCCTATAGCCCCTGTATGTCTAAATGCAAGCAAAGGTCAAGACAAACATATAGATGTCTGGTAGAATATATATATTTTATATATAGGTATTTATTTTCCCTTCAACTATAACCAATCTGCATCTGCCTGGTTCAAAGAGACGATCTCAAAATCGAAACGTGACATATAACATGAATAAGATATTATGTCATTTGTCGTTAGGCCATTGTATAGAGGAATCAGGCATCTGAATGGACTTTAATGTTATCACGATTGAAGGCGACTGAACGAAGTCAGGAACTAACAAATGAAATTCAATAAACTACTACCAAGCATAGGACAACAAAATTGAGTTTACCATTACTTACACTAAAAAAACTATTAACGCCAAGTAAAATAATACAGACCAAATAATAACAATAACAAAAGTGTAGTCAGGATGTTCCTGCTAAGATGTAAAACTATAATTCCAGTTTACTTTGAGAAAATTGACTTATTGAAGTAAATACACAGCCTCGAATAATGAATTCAATACACACACAGTGCGTGTGTGCATTCAACTATATGCGAACATAACATTGATTTACCAGCAGTCCCAGCAGTAAAGGGAGCATTAATTGACTTGACTCGCTTATTGAATCACTTTATTTCTAATACGAGGTATAGACACAAAAATATTTACAACCCAGCGCATTGAAAATAACACATATATATACTAATATAGTACATATATGTACGATAGAGTTGTAAATAATCTCTATTCAACGCAATTCTAGTCTCAATATTTTGCCCTAACAAAAAATATCAGTCGTGTTTTATTCACAATATATGTATAAAAGTGCTACAGAGCTCCTCATTTAGTAGTACTTGTGTGTTTTGCGAAATTGATAACAAAAAAAAAGTCAAAAACATGGGTAATGCCATAACGAGAGTGTCACGATTCCGTCACTTTCACGCAATATGTACGCGTGCTTTCAGACGGAAAAGCTTCCATTCGTACCGAATTCTGTACGAATGGAAGCTTTTCCGTTTGAAAGCACGCGTACATATTGCGTGAAAGTGACGGAATCGTGACACTCTAGTTATGGCATAAGGAATTATAATTATAATAGGACTATATATACCAAAAGCAATTTCAAAAAGAATTACCTAGAATTAGGATTACCGAAAAGTGGAATTATACAACGCTGATTGAATTGTACGAGATGGAAATCCTTGCTGCCACAGCCGCGAACTCTATATTTTGAACCATTTGCTCGCACAAAATCCAATTGCAAATTGTCACATTCAACATTTGCAATTTAATTCATAATTTCTCATTCTCTCTCTGTCCTGTGGATAAATCCAACTCTCATTTACTTGACTTTTATTTTTTGTTAATTTAATTGAAGTCCACGAGTGCTCCGTTTGCTCTACTCGAATTATATATATATATATATACAATTATCCGTATGTAATCCGTATGTGTTGTGCGGACATGAGAAATCATCACTTTAATTTCAGCTTATATACATTTACTCTGTGAAATGTGCGGGACAAAAAGGTCGCCTTCTTTTTTCTACAGAAATGTGTCAGGAAGTTTGATATTTATTCCAATTGTCAATTGTCAATTACGGATTGTAAGGAAATTCTATACTTGTTTCCCCATATTGTTAACAAGAGTTGTTGTATTTTAATTTGAGATTGTTGATGGTGAGTCCACTTTCATTACCTTCTTATATATACTTGTAATTTTTTTAATTGTGTTAATATTTTCTCGGATTCTCGTGCAATATTTCATTTCACATATGTCCTCATATATATATAGAAATTCCAATTCATCCTCCACCTAATATAAATTCCACCACAAATTCATATAGTCTCATCCTAAATCCCAATTAACTTTAATTATACTCCTATCATTTTAATGCATGTGTACAAAACAAAACAAAACTCATTTTGTATATTTTATGTGTGTGTTCACATGCAGATAAAAGGGATTTGAGATGGCCCAAGAAAAAGAAAAGGATTTCCAACTGACTGAAATTAAATTCGTTCCCTGTGCAAATTGTTCCTCGCCAACATTATTCAAATCAAAACAATATTTAAATTCAAATTCAAATCCCATCAGAGGAGAAAAAGGAAAAGCAGCCGGTGGAGATGTTGGAGTAATGGAATTGACAATAAATGATGTGCTGGAGATGATTTACAAATTGAAGCCATCCCCAACAACGACAAGAACAAAAGAAAAAGAGGAGGAGGAAGAAGAAATGATTTGCTGTTCGTTGTGTTCTCAAATCCTCGAGGAATTATTCGCTCTCCTCACTCGCTTCAATTCTCATCGTCAGTTGAACTCGGCGCTCTCAAAGCGAATTCAAGAGCTGGACGAAATCATGATGCAAATCCACCATAATTTTCCATCATCATCCGTTGTCCTTTCTTCCTCTCAAAATCCTCAATCCACATTTTCCCCCTCGGACGCTCCGGATATTTTGACACAGTCAAATTCAAATTCAAATTCAAATCAACAGCAGCAGACGCAGAAGCAGAAGCAGAACCACAACAACAACAGCAAGAACAAGAGAAAAGGGAGCAAATGTGCACGGAAACCCAAAGTGTGCGGGTTTTCCCCTGATGGAAATGAACCATGGATTCGAATTGGTTCTCGTCTGGAGGAAATGGACTTTGAAACCATTGGATTTGCTCCCCAGTCCCTTCGTCATCTCTTCCAGCCCCCACCAGAACCGGAACCGGAACCGGAAGTGGAAGCAGCAGGAGTTGAAGCAAAAGCAAAAGCAAAAAGACCTCAAAGTCTAAAGGAAATGTCTCAAGATTGGCCGAGTCCATCTCCACAGCAGCCAGACGAAATGGATACAAATCCGGATGACGATGACGATGACGATGAGGACGACGTGAAATTATTTACAGTCGAAATGGAAACCGGTACGACAAAATTCCAACACCAGAAACAATAATAAACACATTTAAAATTTAAAATTTAATATGAGCATATTTAATGACGATGGATTTAATTTACGGATTTGTCTTTGTGATTTGTGGTTTGTGATTTTACTAATACGAAATCATATCATCATGGATTTTAGGTGGGACGGAAAATCCGGAGGATGAAGAGTCCGGAGGAAATGAGAAAATCCCCGAAATCCACAAGAAGAAGAATAATAAGAATGACGGAAATGAAATTGATGGCGTATGGAAATGTGAGATTGGGAATTGTGTGGAGGAATTTGATACGAAATCCAATCTGTTGACTCACTCTAGATCCGCCCACAAAGTGGGTGGCCGTTACCCGTGCACTTTGCCCACACTCAACGGAGAAGCCTGCAAATTTACAAGTCTCACGCCGGCCCATCTCAAAGCCCATCAGTCCTCAACTAGACACCGCAAACCCGGGCTCAAAGTAAAGCAAAGCTCCGCCCCCACCTTGAATTGCCCACATTGTCCGACGACCAGGAAAACCATCAACGCCTTAAACTCTCACGTATTCAGACGTCACACGAAGGCGGGCCGCTCAGGGGTTCCTCCACCCCCGCCACCACCAAAAGTCCGGGAGGTCAAAGTCAAGGTCAAGGCGGCGAAGGTCAAGGCGGCGAAGGTCAAGGCCAAAAAAGTGGTGATCCGTTTGAAATGTGGCCTTGGGAATTGTGAGGAGGAATTTGATGGGAAAGGCCCACTATTGGCTCATTGTAGATCCGTCCATAGAGTGGATGGTCGTTATCCCTGCACTTTGCTCACACTCAACGGGGAACTCTGTGACTTTAATTGTGCCCTCCCGTATCAACTGAATGATCATCAGTCCACGGGGAGACATAGGAGACTGGACAATGAGGACTCCACTCCCACTTTCAAATGCTCACAATGTCCGGGAATCTATTGGACGCGGAAAAGGTTGAAGGGTCACATTCTTCGAGTTCACACGGAGAATGGCCGGAAGAAGATGAAGGCATTGTATGGGAGCACAGTGGAGAAGCAGAGGGAAAAGAGACGAAGATTGTACGCACAAGGATTCGTCTGCTCCTTGTGTCACGTGGACTTCCTCACCAAACATCGGCTGTCCCTTCACAAACGGATCGTTCATGACATTTATGGAACTCGATACACGCCATTGGTCTGTGAAAAGTGCGGGAATAAATATTTGGGCCGGCATCGACTCCAAGAACACGTGACTCAAGTTCACACGGGTAAAACCACACACAATCACAACAACAACAACACACGAGCTTAATTATTAATTATTAATTATTAAAATCCTCCAGTTAATTATAGAATTCCTCGTGAATTGTTGTGGAAATAAAGGATTTACTGTTGTCATTTTAATTTTGAATTTTGAATTGCTTTATGTACATAAATAATTGAATTTGAATTTGAATTGCAGATGCGAAACCGTTTGTTTGCGAGCAATGTGGAAGATCCTACAAAAGCATGAACATCCTTCGGTCACATTTACGAAAGAGTCACAATGAGGTTCGTTCGAACGACCAAAGAATAGCGATAACGTACATGAAGGAGTAATAAATAGATAAATAATACTTCAAATGAACTATAATTGCACTAATTGTTGTTTGAATTTGAATTTGAATGCGACTTTAGGAATGTCGCCTCAAATTACGGCGTTACGTGAACGACGCCTATCGAAAGAAGAAAGCAATTGACGAAGCACTCGCTCAACGACAAGCAGAAGCAGTAGCAGAAGGTCAACTCGGAGGTCAAATCCCAGTTGTTCCAGGTCAAATTGAAACAGTTGAATGGGAAGAAGAAGTAGAAGACTCTTAGAATAAATCCTAATTATTTCTGTCCCACACACCTCATAATCGTATAACAATTTCTATATACATTCAGCATGTCAAGTGGTATATTCAAATAAAAGCCCGTTGGGATTGAATTATATACAACAGGAGAAAGAATTGTAATTTGCTTGGTAATTTCAGTCATTTAATGCGACAATTTAAATTTGATTGTATAGTTCAGGATTTAAAATAGTTAAAAAAATCAGCTTTGGAATTCAAAACATGTACTCATTTTTTTGGGGGTTTTAAACGATGTGGAAACGGAAAAGTCCGACATTTTCAATTTCCACTTGGAGTATCCCGCCAGTGGAGAAACACCTGGAGATGGAAGGATTGAGGACTTCCGGTTTCATTGTCTGGACGATAAAACATCCATTTGGAAATGTCGGGAATGGTTTTAAATGGTG
>JAIUND010002565.1:0-21461 GCA_034699125.1 Gisinianus flammeolus
TCGGTAATATTACCTGTGTGAAAATACAACAATGGACTCGCACCAAGAACACTCCATTCAAGTGGAAGTTGGCGAACGAGGTCAAGCAAGGTCAATTCCAGTAAAATTCGAGCTCAATCACGAACGTGGACGAGGATCAATTCGTAGACGTGGGCGCGAACGGGGATCAATTCGTAGACGTGGGCGCGGACGGGGATCAATTCGTAGACGTGGGCGCGGGCGGGGACTATCAGTTCGAGCTGATACAGACACGGGGCGTGAACGAGGTCGTGGGCGCGGACGTGGGAACGGGCAGGGTTGTAGGCGAGGCCGTGGACGTTTGGGGCGTGGCGTGTTTGTCTGTTTGTGATCGAGGGCATGACAGAGGCGATGGGTTTATTTATCCAGTAACTTTGGATTCGAACTCGAAAGCCTCTGAATCGAGTAACCTGGGTTCAAGTTACGGAAACGCTGAAACTATTGATGATAGCTCAGACGATGAAACCAACAGCATTGGAATCTCTCGGCGTGGTGAATTACCTGGAGTCACGGGCGGGCGTTTCCGCCCTTCCCGTTTTAGAAAATGCTCCCGCGGAAATTCCAGCTGTCCCGGCACTTCCCGTTTTTGATTGGAATGTGATTTACACGGATAGAATTTCCATTGTTTGCCAAATGTGTGGAAAGGAGTACGGGTCGCGTGGTGCGAAAAGTAGTCACATGGAAACCCATTTCCCCCCAAAAATGTGCCCTGTGGAAGGTTGCGGACGATCCTACCCGCAAAAGGACCATGTGCGTCGGCAGGTGAAACAGAAGCATCCAAATTAATTGAACCTTCTGTAAATTTGTCTTGGACTGGTGATGATAAAAACAGACAGGGATGGACGTCACAAGGAAATTCAATTTCAAACATTCCTCCGTGACGTTGGGCGTGTGTTTCCATGATTCAACAAGCAATGAGATTGAAATTCAAATATACTTTATATTTATGATTATATTTATATTATATTTATACTTTAAATAAATAAGCATAAACAATATTAACTAGCATGTTAGTTAAAATTAATTGGGATGCTCGAGTTGTTATATGTGTGATGGATGAGCATTGGAAGAGGGAACATATAGGAAAGTGATTGGAAAGTTGTCCCATGAGGGAACATAGGGAAGGGATTGGGCAAGGGATTGAAAAGTTGGACAACATTGTTTTATGAGGCCCCATGAGGGAACATAGTGAGGGAACATGGCCATTTAACCTATGAGGGAACATAGGGTTGCTGTGGATTACTTCGACCCAAACTATATTTTAATTTCAGTCTCATTGCTTGTTGAATCCTGGAAACACACGCCCAACGTCACGGAGGAATGTTTGAAATTGAATTCCCTCGTGACGTCGATCCCTGTCTGTTTCTTATCATCACTAGTGAAAAACATATTTACAGGTTCAATTGATTTGGATGCTCCTTTTTCATGTGCCGGCGAACATGGTTCTTTCGCGGGTAGGATCTTCCACAGCCTTCCACAGGGCACATTTTTTTGGGGAAATGGGTCTCCATGTGACTAATTTTCGCACCACGCAACCCGTACTCCTTTCCCCACATTTGGCAAACAAGGGAAATTCTATCCGTGTAAATCACATTCCAATCAAAAACGGGAAGTGGTGGGACAGCAACAACAAGCAATGAGATTGAAATTCAAATATACTTTGTATTTGTGTATATTTATAATTATATTTATATTATATTTATACTTTAAATAAATAAGCATAAACTATATTAACTAGCATGTTAGTTAAAATTAATTGGGATACTCGAGTTGTGGAGTGTGTGATGGATGAGCATTGGAAGAGGGAACATATAGGAAAGGGATTGGAAAGTTGTCCCATGAGGGAACATAGGGAAGGGATTGGGCAAGGGATTGGAAAGTTGGACAACATTGTTTCATGAGGCCCCATGAGGGAACATAGTGAGGGAACAGCCATTTAACCTATGAGGGAACATAGGGTCCCTGTGGTTTAATTCGACCCACATATGTGTCACATGCGTTTTGTCAAACTCAAATCTTGAGGTTTTTTGATTCGTTGGAAGTTTGAGATTGTTAGTTTAGTAATTGATTGATTGATGGATTGATTTATATGCAACTGTTATTTCTGTAATTGTAATTGACAGTAATTGACAAATTGTTTGAGGGATTGCTTTCATCTCGGTCATCAAAATATCGGCCGAGATTAATCATGTGAAGGACTGATTTATTCCCATTTCATTATATATTTATAGCAATAATATGTATAACAAATGATTGAGGCAAAAAGTGTATTGAAAAAGCCTGTATTTTTCTGTGTGTGTGATGGTCATCGTCGAGGACCCAAACGCTCACATTTATATATTATACCATTTACAAATAATTATGTACACTTATATACATATCCGTAGATGACATCCATAAATTATTTAGCCAAATTATATTAAATACTTATAGCTAAACAATCCGAATCGAATGATATAACGTTAATCAAAAATCAAAAAGCCCGGGAAAAAATTCCTTTGAGTTTTTGATTGTGGTGTGTGGGTACGTTTTTCTATGTTAGCCAATGACAGCGATGGGGGAATGACCCGGAAATCCATCATATTTCTCTGGCAGTTGATCCTTTGGGAAGATTTTATGGAGTTCCCGCACCCACTGTCGCTTGTCCCTCCCCAAAATCAATAGTCGATTCAAATATTGGAGCGCGAGCCGGGTCAAGATGTTCCCCAAAATGAAGGACGTTGAATTCCCTATACAAAAAAATAAACGCCCACAAGGAAATCCCGTTATTCATCCGAATTTTTGGACAATGACTTTCCTCTGACTTTTGAGGTTCAAACTCCAAATTCCGAATTCCGAATTTTAATTTTCAAATTATAGATTTTGAGAGAGAGCGCGCGCGTGCGCTCTTTAATTTAATTTTACCATTGATGGACACGATGCGAGCCAAATGTTTATCCAGTAATCCTCGCGTATTCAGAAGCAAAGCAATCAGGACTTGAATAACTAAAAAAAAAACCGGAAGTGGGGAATTCAAAAAAATCCCACATACATTCAATTTTGAAAAGAGAACACAGATGGCAATCAAGGGGACTCAAAGTCATTGTCATTGTCATTTTCTTTCTTTGGGAGATTTAAAAATGATAAAAAATTTGGGAATGATGGAGGACAGACATCGAACGCTGGTGAGTCCACTCCGTTCAATGCGATGACCTGTCCAATCCAAAATGACATTATATTTGGACACTGGCGCCTCCTGCGTCGATCTCATCCCAGTTGAGAGAATGAGTAAATAGGTGAAGGACTCGACATATTTCTCAAACGCAGCCAAATTCCGCTCCACATTCCCTCTCAATAGAATGCGCGCATCAAATTTCCCCGCTTCTGCCACCCAAACTAATAAAAACAAAAAACAAAAAAAAACATACAAAAGAAAGCGTACAAAAAATGCGTGACAAAAAAAACCGCAGCATTTTATGCAGAAAAACAAATTTAAAATGGACAAAATTAAAAATTACAATTGAATTGTATAATGGCAATCAGTATACTGTTCATTCGGATTCGGATAAAATTGATTATGGACTTAATTTGGATTTGGCGCGCGGGCGAGGATGTGATGTCCTTGGAATTTGGAAGCGCAAGAGCTTTTACACCTTAACCTTGGTTTCCCTGACAAATTCCAAGGACATGACATCCTCGCCCGCGCGCCAACTCCAAATTAAGTCCATAATCAATTTTATACGGATGGGCAGTATGTATGTATGGTATATGCATAGTAAAATGAACAAGAGAAGACGAACTAGGTTGATTTTCCGAGTCGAATCCGGTGAGATAAATGGGGTAGCTCCGAACAAACTGGGCGGGAGGATTCCAATTCCCAAATGTCTCAACCCACCCCACTGGAAAAGTCTATAGATTTTAAATCCCAAATTCCCAAATTGAACATCACATTATTTAATTTAATTTCATCGTCGTCTATAGCATTCAAAACCTCGTAACTTTTTTTGACCCCACAGACGATGAATTTATCGGCGCGTCCGTACAAACCCTTATTATGCGCAGGACCAAATCCATCGTCCGGGGCCAAAAAGAGTTACGAGGTTTTGCATGCTAGACGACGATATGTAAATATGTATAATTCAAGATCCATCAGAGGAGTGTAAGAAATGATGTAGAAATGACCTCGTACGGGACTGTGAAGTTGGCGCCAAAATATTTCCACGCGCTCCTCGCAATCAAATTCAATTTATTGTTATTATTATTATTATTATTATTATTATTATTATTATTATTATGATGATGATGATGATGATTGTTGAGCGTGGAATTGTGAACATCATCAGGTAGAGGTTCTTTGGCATTTCTCACTGTCGTCACTGGTGATTCCTCGACGCTCCTCCTCCCGTTTTCGTTTTCAGCATCCTCGCCATTGTCCTTTCCACACTGAACCAGCACTAACAGGAAAATCCACACCAACTTTCCCGCCCAAATGAGGGAATGCTTGAATTTGAATTTCATATTGCGCGCGAGGCAATATCTATTATCTTTTATCTATATATATATATAGGGTATGTACTTTGAACACGCGAGGAAATTTTCAATGTGTTAATTATTTATCGTTTATATTGCTAGCAATTTAATTTCGTTGGCAATTTAATAATGGATTTAATTAATATACAGTGTGGAATATATAAGGGAAATGTCCAGAGTTTATTTGGGAACGGAGGGGGACGACTTGCTGCCATCACACAGAGACTCGGAATTTTGTTCACTGTGTATTATTGGATCTGTGGATAATATATTACATGATGGATAAAATGATGTGTGTGTGGACAAACCGGTTTCGGGAAGTGAGGAAATCCAAGCAGAAAATTCTTATATATGTATATGTATATGACAGGAAAAACTCGAACATAAACTATATGTATTTTTTTATCATTTTTTTCCAAATGGAAAGACAAAAAAAAAAGTTGTCCAGCCATAGCATCAATGTCCAGCATCAATGTCTACACGTGTGCACACACGTCGATGACCACAGTTCTAAAAAAGAAGTTCCCTTGTACGAACTTTTACTATATGGGGAACTGGATAGAAAAATGGGCCGAAGACGTATTTTCACTTTTTTGCATATTAATATGCACAAAAACGTGGGCTATTTTATAGGAAATGTTAGAAATTTTAAAAAAAATTGAAAATATTTTTAATTAATTTACAAACTTTAGTTAAATTCAAACAAAATATATGACGATTTCTTTCTTGTGATTATTTGAATTTAAAAATCATCAAGAAACGCCTTGGCGCCAAAGCGGCCAAAAGGAAAACTTGAATATCTTTTAAACTATAGATCCATGTCTTCGGCCCGTTTTTGTATCCAGTTCCCCATATATGGAAGATTCAAACCGGTTTTTGTGTGATTTGTTCCATTTAAATTGATTTTGTGTTGCATTTTTCTCAAAACGCTCATTTACAATTACAAATTATAGTTTGTTCGACCGTTTATATATAGATATTGACCGTTTTTGTTTTCACACAAATATATAGGAATTTTTTTAATTTTGGTGGCACTTTCATTAAAAGTATATAGACCACTAGAAACAATGTATTTTTGGGGGCAGAATGAAGAAAAAAAAAATATATATATATATATGTGAAATTTCACTTTGATGACAAATAATAATTATTATATAATTGCAGCCCGCCAAATTTCAAATGGCAATTGATGGTAATTTGAAATATGGTAATTGAATTGGCGGACTTCTAACTTTCCAGTGATTCAATATAGAGTTTGGTAAACGCGTCGTCAAAAGGAAATCGTAAATATTTTGGTGGGAATTTTTAAATTCGTTGGTTATATGTTACCTTGGAATTTTAAAAATTCCCACCAAAATATTTACCATTTTCGTTTCACGACGGGTTTACCAAAGTCTTTAATGATAATGACGAAACGAAATGAGAGGTATAATTTAACAAATTCAAAAGTCGAGCATGTGGCATGTACATATACATTTTTTAATTTTAAATCCTCGCGGTACAAACAAAAAACAAGTTTATATATACTTATGACAAAAGGAGGAGTATATGTATATAAACATAAAAAAAAGTGTTTTCACTGGTCGTGTATAGGAATGTATAAAGATTGAATTATAATAATTAATAATTAATAATCCGAGCTGGTACACCATCCTTCCTGGTCACAATGGAAGTTTTCAGGGCATTGATACCAAACCCCGCCTGGCCGACAATTTCCATTATTATTTGAACAATCCCGCCCACGTGGTCTCATTATACACTCGCCATTCTATAAAATTGAATTACATTCTATTGTATATGTTTCTATGTACTGTCGAGGGCGATAAAATGATTATTGAGTTTATTTGAACACGGAGCGAGAAAACGGAGCGAGGATGTGATGCCCTTGGGATTAGGAAAGGGACCAAGGCAAAAAGCAAAAGGTGCAATTCTCATTTTACCCCACACGGTGCGAGATTGGAAGCTATACATGTGTCTGCTTTGAAGCAGTGGAGAATTGTACCTTTTGCTTTTTGCCTTGGTTCCTTTCCAAATCCCAAGGGCATCACATCCTCGCTCCGTTTTCAAATAAACTCAATAATCATTTTTATCGCCCTCGACAGTACACACCCAAAAAAAACGTGTGTGTCCGACGGGGAAAAGTTGGAAATGAGAGAATTTTAAATTCTATATATATGCCCTAAAATATTTAAAAAGCACAGTAGGCACTCACTTGTAATTAAAAGATATAAGATAAAAGATATTGAAAGTGAAGATATACGCGCGGAGAATGGAAAGGATTATATTACTTTTCGTGAAATCCGACTCTAAATAAGAAAAACGTGACATGAAAGTGAAATGCTCCATATCTTCCATATAATATATTTAGGCCACGCCCCTTTGCTAATGTAAATCAAGTACGATGCCCCGCCCATCAAAAATATATAGAACCTTTCGTTCCTTAATCGACGATATGTAATTTTACATAAACCATATATAATTAAAGCAATTATTTATGAGGATAAAAACAAAAATATTCGTTATTTGGAATACAATAAAACTGTATAAAAGAAATGCTTCAATAATTTAATAAATTTGTATTGGGCACGTTGAATTATGGAGCGAGGTCAGGCTCTCATTGCTCACATCCGACAAAAGTACTGAATAATAATGCTCCGCAATGCGGAGTCCTCATCGATGGGTAATATATATAGACGGTGGAAAAGTGATAGATTTGCTCAAAGTCTCAAAGTCTCAAAGGGCTTGAAGATGAGACTCCGGAGGAGTCCGTTCATCCATTCATCCCACCCGTCACGTTCGGGATCATGATGATGTCCTCCTCATCTTTTGCATCCACATAAATCCCGCCAATTGTTTCCGGACTTTGGCTAACTGGTCGCGGACTTCTCGGCGGAGCCAGAAATCCACATTGGCTTCGGATCGGTATATATCGGAAGGCGTGAAGGGCGTCTTACACGTTCGTTTTGGGTACGTCCCTTTGAAAATTTGAGAAAGGCCAAAAGTCAAGGGTCAAAGGTCAGACAGACAGACGGACGGACAGACATGTGCCATTTCATAACTAAAAATTCAAGACTCCGGCGTCAAAAATTTAACTCGTTGTAAAGTTCGCCAAAGGCGAACGAAGCATGGCGTTTAAGGATGTGAGTTATGTGGATATAATAGTTAATTCTACATATATTCCTGCAACTTTTTTACTCTTTTCCTCATTTTTTTCCCTTTCGCTCTCTTTTTTTATAAACTTGCACTTATTGTGAAAGATTGAGAAATAATGGATTTTGTTTGATTATTTCACAATAATTTGACCCTCCTCTCTCAAGTCTCAAGGACTTTCAGTCAAAGTGATGCATGTAAAATCATGGGCAAATAGCGATTTTTTTGTATACTAGCTGTCCGACCGGATAATGTACAGGATTTTGCAATGCTTATATATGTATATATATGTACATATACGTTCGTGTGCATGTGTGATGTGAGGAAGAGCCAGAGAAAAAAACACACGGGTGTGATGTGTGCTGTGCGTCGACTTTTGTCAGCGCTTTTGATAATTATACATTAAATGGATCCATAATCATAATCATCCATAAGTATCTTACGTATAAACAATCCACATGCTTCCCTTCATATTTCCCAGCACCCACATGACACAAGGTCAAGGCCGAAACTATACATAAATACTTTAATTCCTTTTCCTCAGCTAAATATGTGGGAATCGGAGAAAACACATAATTATTGTGTGTGCTTGTGTGCTGGCACAAAAACTGGTGTGATGCTTTTCCTCATGACATTCTTCACAATATATATCGTCTGTTAAGTTCAAAAATGAACTATAATTTTTTTCCTTAATTTCGTTTGACCGGGTTTGATCTGCTCTGGAGGTCAAAGTATTAGAGATGGAGCTTTGGGTCAAGCCACATTATTGTAGAGCAGGTCATGACAAACAATAATGTCGCTTGACCCAACGCTCCATCTCGTATACTTTGACCTCCACAGCAGATCAACTCGGACAAACAAAATTAAGGAAAATAATTATAGTTCGTTTTTGAACTTAACAGACGATATATTAAGACTGTGCAATAGACAATTTAATGATCCCACTTGAGATTACGAAACATATAATGTATATACACGTGGGATTTGGAACCAGAAAACTCCCAACAAAAGGAAACTTGTGCAAAAAGAAACTGCCACACACACACACGAATTGTGTACGATTACGATTTCAAATTCAGTTAATTAAACGTTAAGCACATCAAGCGGACTCTGCTACATCAACATTTTTTTTGTATGAGTTTGAGTTTGAATTTTTTTTTTTTTTTGCTCACACTCTCGAAATGTTTTTGTGCATGATTTTTTTTTGATGTCGGGTTTCCCCACATTTCTGATGAATAATTTAAATTCCATCACACATGTGCATGATGAATGACAATTCCGCTTTAAACATAATCCTATTATATAAGAGATTCCCCGTGAAGAAGAAAAGGAAGAAGACCCGATGATAAAATGACATATACAGCATGCCACATCGCAGAGAAACTCGAAATTCTCTTCTCATTTGCCTCCTGACTTCTGCGTGATTGTGAGACGACTTGGCCTGTGCATGCCTGTGTGCCAACTTTGTATAATACCTTTTTTTATATATACGTCAAACCAATTCTAAGACAGATTTCTAATCCTTTCCGGATTTGATTCACTATATATACAAACACAAGAGAGAGAGAGAGAAAGAGAAGAGGATTCCATATTATTTTTTGAATATATATATATATAGAGATCCAGCGGACCACCCGGGAGAGAAATGAATCGGGCGGGGAAATTGTGGAAAGGGCATTGGAGCCCGAGTAATGTGAGTATATATTGTATTTATAGCAGTCACGAAGGAAAGGACAAAATTTCCAACTCAGCGTGGAATTGAACCTTGGTCGCAAGACTCGCTGCTTAACCACTTGACTACATAGTCACATGTGGCATGTAGAGTAGCTACCTCCTATATATGCTGCTCAGTTAGTCCCTATACAGCGTATGGAATTTTCCGCTGCGCAGTTTCTTCCTATGCTCCGCCCATTTGTCCCTTTTTGTCCTACATCACTTCCACTTCCATTAGCGTACAGTACATGCGTTGTCCATTTGGTATATATAGTAAACGGACGGACGGACAAAACAAACAAAGTGTTCCATACTTTCTGGTGACTTTATTGAATTACAAAATCATCGAGAAATGCCAATGCGGCCAAAATGAAAATTCACTAGAAGGATGCGCTTGTATTTCGTTCCTCAAATACAGCCCCTGCGGCTCTATTTGAGGCTGCGGTTCTATAACGGTATATACGGTATATATTTTAAGTAAATGTTTTTGGCGTTTTTGCTCTCAGATTCACCGTTGTCGAGCGGACGAGCGAGAGCGGACTTTGCACAAGTCCCTCGAGGAAATCCTCCACCAAAGGAGCCGCCCTCAAAATCCTTATTCCACCGAGGCGTTCTACCTGAATAAGGGTGCCTTTGGGATTGGGAAAGGAAGGAATGAGGAGGAGATTGTGATTAGTGGGATGTCCGGACGATTCCCCGAGTCGGATAGCGTGGAGGAATTCAAGGAGAATTTGTATAATAAAGTGGACATGGTCATCACCAAGGACCGATTTAAAAACATGAGGGTCCCGCTTTGTGGGACCCTCAAGGACTTGAGCTCATTTGATGCAAATTTCTTTGGGATCGTCCCGAAACTGGCCAATTATATGGACCCTCAACAGCGTATCATGATGGAAGTCATTTTTGAAGCCATGGTCGATTCTGGTTAGAGAAAGAGAAACGAGAGCAAAAAAGTTGAACAATTCTTTCTCCATCACACACATTATTAAATCCACAAAGACAAAAGTGTACACATTTTTTTTGTAAAACTCGCGCTCTCATTTTTTTTTCAAGGGAATAATCCGGAGTATTTGAGGGGCTCTCGAACAGGGGTGAGTTCAAGTGTGGAATTGTGTGTATCGTTTTTTTATATGTATATATCGGATCAAAAAGATTGGAATTTGTCATTTGCCATTTGTCATCAGGATTTTTTTAAGTGGTGAAGTTGTTTTAAAAAAGTTTGATTTATATATATATATATGCTTGATGTGTGCGTGGTAGGTATTTTTGGGGACGGGAGGAACTCCCGCGATGGACTATTGGATTTTGAATTCAAATAATCAGGGAATGGAAGGTAAACACACCATAAATTGATGCACACACACAGCACACCTGAAATTCCTGGAATTTCCCCTTCATTTTATTCACTAAATGTTCGTTTCTGGCCCAAATTTTTGCAAATATAGGCTACACCCTCGCAGCTGTCACGGATTTCTCCATGGCCAATCGCCAGTCTTTTTCGTAAGTGAAAGAGTTCTCATGGGTCAGAGTAAGGAAACGATGGACAATGTTAACTCCATATGTTAACTCCCTATGTTAACTCCATATGTTAACTCCCTATGTTAACTCCTATGTTAACTCCAAAAATCCCTCCTCCACACTCACAGTGTTGTCGTTCAGAGTTTCCCATGCTCCAGTAGAATATTTGAGTATTACTGATTTTGTCTATATGTAACGAAAGTTATTTGGCAGAGGAAACTAAATGTTTAAAAAACACATACATTTTATTTATGTAGGGATATAAATGTAAAATGTAAAGAGTGAAGACATGAAGTATATCTATAGTCTATACAAAATGGAAGCACGGGCAACGGTGAGTGTCCGAAAATGGAACGAATGGCTCTTGTGTGCCACAACATGCAACGTCATGCCAGGCATCGAAACCATTTATCTAACTCAACTATTGCCTAATTTTTTGTCTCATTTGTTTTATGTTTGCCTTTGTCATTTATACATTTTACATTTCACATTTACTCCTTCTATTTTGCTCATTAATTCATTTACTCAATTACACATTTACTCTTTCAAATAATTCAAAAATAAAAAAGTTATTCATGCTATTTGCACCCCGTAATACTCAAATATTGTACTGGAGCATGGGAAACTGAACGACAACACTGTGAGTGTGGAGGAGGGATTTTTGGAGTTAACATATGGAGTTAACATAAGAGTTAACATTGTCCATCGTTTCCTTACTCTGACCGTTCTCATGTGTGTGGAATCCTAATATATCCGTATATCGTCTGTTAAGTTCAAAAAGGAACTATAACGATTTTCCTTAATTTGCGGAAATGCTCTTACTGCGTCCGTCTTTGTGGGTAAAATGATGAAAAAATTCAGGGTGACACAGAAAAGGTCATGGCAGACAATCATGTCGAAGGACCCAAAGCTCCATCTTGAGCCCTGTGACCTTTGCAGCAGGTCAACGAAATCAAGGAAAATAATCATAGTTCGTTTGTGAACTCAACAGACGATATGTATTTTGTATTTGTAATATGTGTGTGTGCTGCTGTTTCCATCATTCATCATCGTCATTGGTTTGAAATAAATTTGAATTTCCCTCTCTCTTGTCTAATTTCTTCCCTCTCTTTCGGGTGTGTGGAGTAAAGGTTTGATTTGAAAGGACCGTCAATGGCCATGTCCACGGGGTGTTCCGCGTCCATTATCGCCCTGGAGGCGGCTGTGAATGCCATTCGATGCGGAAGCTGCGACTCGGCCATCGTTGCCGGCGCGAGTGAGTTCAGTTTATTGCATATTATCTAAATGAACAAAGAGCGCGGGAAAAGAAGGCTACGAATTTGAATCCAATTCCAAAACAATTTTTTTACAGCACTGATTCTCTCGACGAACACGACGGCGGATTTCATGCAGCTTCAAGCCTTGTCGCTCGATGGCAAGTGCAAAAGTTTTGATGTGAAAGGTAAGAAAAAAACAAGGGCGTATATAGGATTTCCTCACAACTTATTTCCTTCAATTTAATTGGGGTCGAGGCTTCGAATCCCAGCCGGAGCTTGAATATTCCAATGGTGTTTGTTGCATTATATTATATATTAGGGGATGGATTCACGCGGTCCGAGACCGTCTCGGCCATTCTACTTCAAAAACGGAAGGATGCGAAGCGAGTGTATGCGAGCATTAAGCACGTCAAGTCGAATGCGGATGGCTACAAGGATGCTGGTTATTTCTATCCGTCGGGTAAAGTCCAGGAAAATCTGTTGAGGGAAATGTATGACGAGTCCGGAATCGACCCGGGAACCGTCAAATATTTCGAAGCTCATGGAACCGGGTAAATTCAAAATTCAAAACTCTGTGGTTCCTCCAGGTTTTTACCAAAAACACGAATGGATAAATAATAAAATGATATATATAGAACTCAAGCCGGGGATCCGCAAGAGCTGGGAGCCATTTCCACGGTGGTAGCGCGAGCTTCGAGTCGAAAAGGACAAGGACCCCTCCTCATTGGTTCCGTCAAATCGAATATGGGACATTCCGAGAGCGCTGCTGGGATGGCGCAACTAGTCAAAGTGTGCGTGATTGCACAAGAACGAAGGATCCCACCAAATCTCCATTTTCATGAGCCACCCGAAGTGGCCAAAGCCTATTTCGATGGGACCCTTCAAGTGGTCACCGAGACGACGCCATATCAAGATGGACTCATTGGACTCTCATCATTCGGGATCGGCGGAACCAATGCTCATGTCATTTTGGAGATGGGAGCCGACAAATCCAAATCCAAAGAACTACCAAGTTCAAGTTCAAGTCCTCCTCCGGAGGATTCCCTTTCAATTTTGATCCCATTGTCCGGACGGACGGAAGAAGGACTCTTAGCGTCCCTTACCAAGGCTTGCTCACTCTCATCCAATCCGGACTTCACAGGGCTCCTCCACAACGTGTATCGAAAGAACATCCATGGACATTTCTACAGGGGCTTTGGCGTGGTTCGCTCTGGAGCAACAGTGGTGGAGCCCGGCATTCAAGTGACTGGGGTCAAAGGGGACGGCGGGTCGAGGCCTTTATGGTTCGTATTTCCCGGGATGGGCAGCCAATGGAACGAGATGGGGAAAGACCTCATGCAAATCGACGTCTACGCGGAATCCATCAGAAATTCGACGGTGGCGTTAAGGAACGTTGGGATTGATTTGGAGGGACTTTTGAGTGCGGGCAATCCCTCGATTTTCTCCAATATCCATCATTCGCTCCTCTCCATTTCCGCCGTTCAAATCGCCCTATTCGATGTCCTCACCTCGCTCGGCCTCAAACCGGATGGATTCCTTGGGCATTCCTCGGGAGAAGTCTTGTGTGGCTATGCGGATGGCAGTTTCACACTGGAGGAAGCTTTGTTATTTCAACATTTCCGGGGCGTGGCCTTCCGGGAGGCGACAGCCGAGACGAATATCCCTGGCGCAATGGCAGCCATTGGCCTGTCCCGGGAGGAAGTGAGCCGCAGGCTGCCCGAGAATGTCTTCGTCGCCTGTAACAATTCCGCATCCAACGTGACCATCTCTGGGGAAGAAAAGGCCCTCCGGAGTTTAGTCAAACAGTTGGAGGCGGAAGGAGTGTTTGCCAAGGAAGTCAATTCCTGTGGTGTGGCCGCGCACACGCGCTATCTGGAGAGTACGCGCCTCAAGCTGGACGGGTTTCTTCGGGACGTGTACCCAACGCCGAAAGTGCGAAGTAGTCGCTGGATCAGTTCCTCGATTCCCGAGGCGGATTGGACGAGCGAGTTGGCTCGGACCAATTCCATTGCCTATCATTCGAATAATATCCTCGCGCAGGTGCTGTTCCATGAGGCCGTCCTGCATATTCCGGGGGACGCGGCGGTGATTGAGATTGCTCCGAAAGGCCTATTTCAAGCCATTCTCAAGGCCTCGTTGGGCAAGGACAATTTCCTTATCGCACCCATGACTTCGAGGGAAGAAATGAGTCGACTCGAGCATTTCCTTTGTTCTCTGGGGAGGATTTACATGGCGGGGGTGGACTTGAACGTGGGTGGTCTTTATCCGCCCGTACAATTCCCCGTGGCCGCCACCACACCCAGCCTCAGCTCCCTCGTCGACTGGGATCATGACAAGAAATGGAAAATCCCGCTCGTTCACAATGCAACTGTACTTGCACAATTTTCAAAGACTCTTTTTGAGCGCCATAATTTAATCTCAACAGAACAGGACTAACATTTATGTATGTATTTTGATTGTGTATATGTACATGCAGCAACTATTGCTGGAGGGCATCACAATGAAATCAGACTTGAAGGGTGCGGATCGCTACGTAATGGGTCACAAATTGGATGAGCGGATCCTCATCCCGGCCACTGGTTATTTGTGTATGGCTTGGAGCGCGTACGCTCAAAGTTTGGGGTGGGGCATGGATGAATGTCCCATTGTGTTCTCCAATGTCTCCCTAGAGCGCGCCACTTTTGTTCAGGAGGACACGCCCCTTCACGTCCAATTCGCCATCCTCAATTCCTCTGGGGACTTTGAAATGCGAGAGAGCGGCCAGGTCGTCCTTCGAGGGAACATTAAACTCCTCGAGGATCCGTCCTCCAAAATGTTTAATCTCCCGCTCCTTCTCGAGATCCCGGAAAGTAGTAGTAGCGGCTCCATCTTCCAAGCTCCGCTCACCACTCCCGACATTTACAAGGAACTCAAGCTGAGAGGGTACAACTATGGCGGGCTTTTCCGGGGCATTCAAAGAATTGACAGTCAAGGTACTTCAAAATCTCACTATGTCTTTGGATTTGGAAATAAAATGCATTATTCCTTGTTTGTCCACAGGGAAATGGGCGGAAGTGGCTTGGAATGAAAATTGGGTGTGTTTCCTGGACACGGTCAGTTCGCTTTCCTCTTTCCTCGGCGGACAATCATATTCATATTTAACAAAATTTAGGAAATTTTGGCGGTTTGTATGTATTTTATTATTTCAAAGTATTGTTGTTTTTGTTGTTTTTTTTTAGATGTTGCAAACGCTCGTGGCGGGGAATCAAACTCGGCATTGCGTCGTCCCTGTTCGATTCCAACAAATCGTCATTGATCCGTTAGCGTTTTTTGAGTACGTGGAGAAGCAAAAGACTAAGGCAGCCGCAGCAGCAGCAGCAGCCGTGGGAGATTCAAAGGTCAAAACTGGGGATGAATGTGGGAAATTGACTTTTCCCGCCCAAACTCCTCCTCCTCCTCCTCCTTCGACGGAATTACAGCTGTCCAAAGATGAAAGAATGCGATATGGACTCCCCAACGAGGAAGTTGAAGGTACTATATTTTGATTAACCTTGTGTGAATCTATTGAACCCGACGATGATCCATCCAATTCCACAATCAAGAGGACAAATTTGAATTTGAATTTGAATTTAGCGGTGAACATCCCCGTCTCCTTGCACAAGGATTTGATGGCAATTCGATGTCCAGGCGTGGAGATTCGGTCCTTGACGGGGATGGTGGTGCCCAGGAAGGCCCCACCAGGGACTTTATCTGTCGAAGAGTACAAATTCACGCCTTTCTTCGATGTGCCCATCCATCGAGCGACCAAAACGGTGGTGGCGGACATTTCATCTGAGATAACAACAACAACAGAGGCGGAAACAGCAACAGCTGAGCTGGAGCGCCAAACCGAGATTCAAATTCAAAGGCAAACGGAGAAAGATTCGACGATTGCGCAAGTCTCAGAGTTGCTGGATTTAGTTTTGGAGAATTTGCCCGTACGGAAACTCAAAATCGTGGACCTTTTCAGCACCGTGGAAAACTCGATGACGGAATTCATCCACACGGCGATGGAGACCAAACCCACTTTCACTGTGAGTTTCTAACAATAAGTCAAAAATATTCAAATATTCCCGCCTTCCATTTTTTTCTAGAGCCGTAATTTTGAATTGTGAAATGTGAAATATGAATAGGCGGAGTTGGTGCTCCTGTCGTTGAGTGCGGAGACGGAGAAATTAGAGGAAAGAGTCGCTGGGCTGGGTCAAGTCCTCCCTGTGGAGACCAAAGAACAATTCCTGCCGGATTCCTCGGCGGCCATTGTTTTTTTGGATGATTTGAGCCTTTCCGAACAGGTTTCAAAGGCCCTTGGGGACGCGGCATATTTGATCCTTCACTCGGAGAACAATCAGGCCATTTCTCTCCCCGACAACTGGGTCAAAGTCTCCGAGAAAAATAGTATCACGTCCACACTGTCCCTATTCAAAAAGGTGAGGGAATTTGAATTTCCAATTTCCAATTTCGAATTTCGCACCCTTTCCATTGTACTTAAAATATGGATGCCCACCACCGCGCGCGCGCGCAGTCCGTACTCATTGGATTCTTCGCGCGCACTTTTTAAATGCATTATTTTGAATATATAAAAATGTGTATTTTGGTTTGGTCCTTTCGTATATAATTTCAATAGAAATTGGCGGTGGATTTGACCACGTTCGAGTCACTGTCAGTCAACGGTCCGGTGTCAAGTTGGCTCGAACAGGTTCAAAACTTGATGGCCAAAGCCGCCGACGAGTCCTTCACATCCAAAATTTACTTGACCTCTCAAAATGACCCGATCAATGGGATTTTGGGTCTAGTCAAGTGCCTGAGGCTCGAACCAGGCGGTTCAAAACTCCGATGCATTTTCGATCCGCAAGGGAAACTGAATTTGGAGGACTTCAAGTCCCCCGATGCGACACTCCTATCAATTTTGGAGAAGGATTTGGTGATGAATGTCATCAAAAACGGAGAACTGGGCACGTACCGGCATTTGCCACTTTCCTCAGAACCGACACTCCCTTCCAAAAACGTGGAACACGCCTTCGTGAACATCCTGACCACCGGGAATTTCACGAGCTTCCGTTGGATCGAGTCCAATCTAAAATACAAAAGCGCACGAACTGTCAAGGCGGACTATAAATTCGTTCAAGTTCATTATGCGGCGCTCAATTTCCGGGACGTGATGTTAGCAAGTGGGAAAATCCCACCAGAGCCGGAACAAGCAGAGAACGAGTGCAATTTCGGTTTTGAAGTGTCCGGCATCGATGAGGATGGAAGACGCGTGATGGCCGCCACTGAGAACCAAGGACTGTCCACATATGTTTTAGTGCCAGCAAAAGCTTGCTTGAGTGTCCCAGAGGATTGGACCCTAGAAGAATCCGCCACAGTCCCCGTCGTCTACTTGACCTCCTACTATGCTCTTTTCAATCGAGGTCGACTCCAGCGAGGTCAATCCATCCTCATTCACTCGGGGACGGGCGGGGTGGGACAGTCCGCGATGCATCTGGCGCTGGATGCGGGAGCGGAAGTCTTCACGACCGTCGGAACACCCGAGAAGCGAGCCGAGATTCAAAAATTGTTCCCTCTGTTAAAGCAGGAAAATATTGGGAACTCGCGGGACTGCTCTTTCGAGCAGATGATCAAGGAGCGCACAGGGGGGCGGGGCGTGGATCTTCTCCTCAATTCCTTGGCTGATGACAAACTCCAAGCGTCCATCCGATGTCTGGCCAAGAACGGGAAATTCCTCGAGATTGGTCATTATGATCAGGCGCGAGATGCACATTTGGGCATGAGTTGCTTCCTCAAACATATGGAATTCCATGCGATTCATGCGGCGGACATTCCGGAGGGGGATGCGTACTGGATGCGGGATGCGGTTCTTGAAGGGATTCAAAAAGGGGTGGTCAAGCCACTGCCGACTCATGTTTTCGGAGCGGATCAAGTGGAAGAGGCGTTTCGGTTCATGGCGCGAGGGAATCACATGGGGAAAGTCCTCGTCAAAGTCCGGAATGAGAATCAAGACAAGGAAATAGTAAATACAGTTCCCGCCATCGCTCGGTCCTATTTTGAACCGGAAAAGTCGTATGTGATCGTGGGCGGTTTGGGTGGTCTCGGGCTGGAGATGGCTAATTGGATGGTGGATCGGGGCGCCCAGAAGTTGGTGCTCGTCTCTAGGTCAGGTGTGACCACGGGCTATCAGGCTCTTTGTGTGAGGAAATGGGAGTTCAGAGGTGTTCATGTGGAGACCCCCCAAGTGGACTTGTCTTCATATGACAGGGCAGAGTCTTTTATGAGGGAGCTGGCGGGGAGGAGTCGAGTTGGCGGGATTTTCAATTCTGGTTTGGTCCTGCATGATGCTCTGATTGAGGATCAAACCGTGGAAATGTATGAGCAAGTCGGGGCTCCCAAGGTCCAAGTGACGAGGCATCTGGACAAGTTGACGCGGGAGCATTGTGTGGATTTGGATTATTTTGTCGTCATTTCTAGTGCGGCTTGTGGGCGCGGGAATGCGGCTCAAAGCAATTACGGTACAATTGAAGCTGCATGCAAAATAAATGGAGCTGAATTTTTGATTAAATTATCAGGAATTTCAAAGGATTTTCAAATGAACTTTTGATGAATTTCTGGTGAATCTCTGGTGAATTTCTGATGAATTTCTTGTGAATTTCTGGTGAATCTCTGGTGAATTTCTGATGAATTTCTTTTGAATTTCTGATGAATTTCTGGTGAATTTCTTGTGAATTTCTCATGAATTTCTGGTGAATTTCTGGTGAATTTCTGATGAATTTCTGATGAATTTCTGGTGAATTTCTGATGAATTTCTGGTGAATTTCTGATGAATTTTCGTTGGATTTGCGATGAATTTTAAATGTGATTTTGATGAATTTGGGAGTGTTTTGGATTAGGTATCTTTTGATAGATTTTTGATGAGTCGAATTGAATTTTTGGTAAAAATCCGGTAATATAGGTCTTGCCAATTCGGTGATGGAGCGGATTTGCGAGATCCGAAAAGAGGAAGGACTCCCCGGTTTGGCCATTCAATTTGGAGTGATTGGTGAAGTTGGACTTGTTGCAGAAAGAATCCTGGACGCCTCCAAAACCACGGGGACCGAAGAATATGATGGGATGGTCGCTCAACGAGTGAGTTCTTGTATACAAGTCCTGGACTTGGCCCTGAATCAGTCCTGTCCAGTCTACTCTTCTCTCATGCTTGCGGACAAACGTCGAGCGGGCTCCATCAAAGGCGGCATCCTTACCATATTCGCGAATGCCTTCGGCATCAAGGACCTCGATAAAATCAGTCCGTCCACCAAACTGGTGGATTTGGGGATGGACTCGATGATCGGGATCGAAATGAAGCAAACGCTAGAGCGGGACTATGACCTCGCTCTGAGCCCCGCAGAAATAGCTGCCCTCACATACGGCGACATTAAAGCCATCGATGCGGGGACCTTTGTCAAAGGAGACTCGAGCGCTAGCAACAGAAGGAGTTTCTGGTCTTCAAACCCTGTAGTCAAATTGGGGATTGGGAGGGATGAGTTTGAGAATACTCCGCCCCTCTTCATTGTCCATGGAATTGAAGGACATTCGGAGACATTGAAGCATCTCGGACCCCAACTTGTCATCGAGTCCTTCGCTTTTGAGATCACGGAAGACATGCCCATGACCTCCGTCCAGGACCTTGCTGCAATATACATTCAGGTATACTTTCTCACTTTAAATTCTCCCACCCACTCGAAATTCAAGTACCTTGACCTACGTTTTTGAAGCTATTCATCAACGGCGTGTTTTTTTTTTTAATAAAGAAAATGAAGGAAATTCAGCCCGAAGGGCCGTACAACATTGGTGGCTATTCAGGTGGCGGGCTTTTTGCATTTGAAATGGTTCGCCAGTTGGAACAAGATCATCAAGAACAAGTCAGTCATAAATATTTTGATATACGTTTTGAATATGGGGGGAAATTTCAAATTTCAAAATGTGACCACATTGTGTTTCTTTTTTTCCTTTTTTCTTTTTGTATTTCGCTCAAGGTGTCTAATTTGATACTGCTGGACGCCGTTTTGGAGTTTAAACCCGAGGAACAGGATCAAAAGGCAGCGTACGAGACACTTTTCCAAAGTTTTATGCCCGATGCCATTTCCGTAAAAGAGTTTCTTTTTTCTTTGTTTCAAGTTGCTCATCATGCTATAACCTTTCATTTGATTCGTCAATGTCAATGTCAATGCTCAAGTGAACGTCACATGATTTTTTGGTGGTGTTTTGTTTGGACAGTATGTCAAGGACAAAGTGTCCGAGGACTACGAGGCGAATGACAAGCTCTTCCGGAGCACGACGAAGCAGCTCTTTCCGAACGTCCCCGAGGAGAAGCGACTTAAATTCTGTGATAGTAAGAAAGCGTTCATGGCCATGCTCAGCTCCTACGAGCCCACCTACAAATATACAGGAAACACGCTGTTGAACAAGTGTGCCGTGCGAGCTCCATTCTTTAGGAAAATCCAGGATGAAAACTACAATATTCAAGAGGTACATATATAAATCCGTCAGAGGACTCGGGCGATTATCATTAAAATTAAGAATAGAACTGATTTGAAATGAATCGTTTGACATCAAACATCAAAGTTCAAACCTTCCTTCCGCGCGGCAGGTTTGTTTCTGTTTTTGTGAGCTCTGCATGAGTGTGTGTAATTGTGATTGTCATGTGGGGTGATTGGTGATTTCAGAACTGCGTGGGGCCCTTTATTGTACACACTGTCCAAGGGGATCATCATTCCTTTTTGAGCTCGGAACTCGTCGAGGAGACAGCGAGTCATTTGAATGCCATTTGGGGGACGCCAAAAGAAGTGAAGAAAATTGAGGGAAATGCTTAAAATGACAATTCCAGATGAGACAAAAATATAAATAACCAAACTGTGTAAATAAAGTATACATTTTGTGTTTTTTTTTGCACTCTATTTTATTGTCGACTCGCGGACCACAATAAAGCTTTTTTTGTCAAAGAAATCCGCACGTCCACAAGAAAATTTAACAGGAGCACACAGATGAATGTTTCAAAAAAGCATAAACATAAATTTGCTACATAGATATATCTATAGTAACTTTTCATTTCAAGTCTTCTGACCCCCACACACAGTTTTTTGGAATTTTGTTATGGCGAGTATATAGCCGGTATATCGTCATCATCCTCATCATTATCGTCAGTTAAGTTAAAAAAAGGTCGATAATCGTGTGGCCCCCGACGCAGCATTTGCGTATGCACACAATGTGTATTCACCCTCTGGGGCCAAATGATTATCGTCCTTTTTT
>JAIUND010002566.1:0-21444 GCA_034699125.1 Gisinianus flammeolus
AACAAAATCGGTTCATAAAAAAAAAAGTTATTTTACTTCAAATAGTGTTATGGTTCTTTTGGGACACCCTGTATATACAATCTGCATGTGGCTAAGAATATTCGTGTACGTGCTCTTCCAGAGCATCATCGAAGCACTAAAGTATGTGATCACGGGGTCATTTCCGTCTGGCCCTGATAAAGGTTATATATGTCGAAGTTATTGCATAATTAAAATTGAATGATTCGTAATAATCTTTATTTGATGTAAGTATTATTTACTTTGTAATATCCTTGTATTTTTTAGGGTCTTCATTTATCAGTGATCCAAAATTGAGTTCGGGATTTGAGGTATGTGGGGAGGAACATTATAAATATGTAGTGTGCATTTTAAAACATTTCTACAAGTATCTACTTATATATCTATAACGAAATGAAAAATGTTGGTGCTTTATGTAGGTCTTAGCTCAAGTTAAACTAGAGCTTACTGACACTAAAGGAGATCCAGTACAATGTACTCGCAGACTCAAGGCTGTACAAAAAGGGAAAAAGGGAGCAACGTCAATGTCGTCTTTAGAAGGAACAGTTCGAGCCAAAGCAAAGGATGGCAGTTTTAAAGATTTACATGCAAAATGTGTTGATTTGAATGTATATAACTTTCTTTTTACATTTAAAATCGAACTTCATACACGTTATTATTACTTATTATATATATATTTAAATAAATACTTAAATTGTATTAGTTAGTAAGTATATACATTTATCATCATTTATGAAATATACAAGTTTACATGCACACATCACTTGGTTTCATAGGTGGAGATGACAAGATTAATGGGAGTGAGCGAAGCCATTATCAATCACGTAATATTTTGTCATCAAGAAGATTCCTGCTGGACTTTAGATGAAGGAAAGAAAGTCAAAGAAAGATTTGATGCGATTTTCAATACCACAGGATACATTGCGAGTTTGAAGCATTTGGATGTGAAGGATAAACAACTCGCTCAAAGTATGATTGTTTTATAAATACATGTAGATACTAAGTATATGGCTTTGTTCCTATTTATTATTATTTATATCTCTTATTTTGATATTGTACCACGGATATTTGATAACGTTTTTTCCTTCAAATTACTTAAGTGTTTAAAGAAGCACATATGGCTTTGCAATATGCCAAGAAGAATGTTGAGCAGTATAGGAAGAAAAAGCAGGAAATGGAACAAATGTCAATCCAACTGGCTGCTGCTGCTGAGACTGAAAAAAAATTAGAAAAGGAAAAAAGTGAAATCGTTGAAAAATTACAAGTGATTGAAAATATTGAAAAGAAATTAGCAGAATTTACATCACAAGTCTCAGTTTGTAAAGAAAAAGTACGAAGTGGTGAATGTCAACAAGAGGAATTACTGAAAGGTATCAAAGAAGTATTTCAAGGTGATATTCAAGAATTAAATAATATCATTGCTAATTTCAAAACGAAGTTGAAGGGGAAACAAAAAGCTATAGTTTCTGTAAGTACATACTTGATTCAAGCCTGTTACATAAAATAATGTACTTGTAACCATAATCGTTTGAATATATATAATGCTCTAGAACTTGTCCTTTTGTTGTTTTTGTTTTCTGCAGGTTCAAGAGCAGTGTAATCGCAAAGAAAAGGATCTTGAACTTTTGAGGAAGCAACAAGCACAGTACTTGGTTGACGAGGGAAAATTTCAGCAAGAAGAATCTTCAAATAAGCAGCGATTAGAAACTGTTAAGGACATGACAGGGAAAATATTGACATCCATCAAGAAATTGAAACAAACGTCACAAGATAGTAACGCCTTTTCGGTCGGAACGATGAACTCTTTTATCGAAAGCTGTGATCCTGCACATGTGGAACCAATCACACCCGAGTCTGTCATAAAAGTTATTACTTCTGCTATAAAGTGCAAAGAGGCTGAATTTAAGAAGACGAAAAATGTACTGGATCAGCAGGAAAAAGAACTACAAAATACAATTGATGGCTTAAGGTAAATTTTGTTATTGCACTAATTTTTAATAGTTTTATATATATAGTGGCACCATGTTTGCATTATTGAATAAGAATGTACACGCATTCAACGCATTGTATTTAAAACTTGGGTTTCTTCTTATATATATATATATATATAGAATGGCCCGAGCGTCCCTTGAAAAAGAAATTGAAATGAAAAAAAGTCAAATACTTCAAAACAAGGAAACAATCAGTGAATTCAAGCAACGTTTGGTTTCAATCGAAGGCTCAAGTGATACATTGGCCATTTTAAGCGACGAAGAAGCAAATCTGACCGAGAAGATTAATCAGATTGAAAAATCTGGTGTTATTGGAAAATATAAACAAGAGATCGAAAATCTTAATGAAGAAATCAAAACTTTGGATTCGTCAGTTGAGAAAGTTTCAAAGCAAGTGGATTTGCTGTCAAAAGACAAGACAAAAACGGATCAGATTTCATTTTACAGCCGGCAAAAGATGCAAAAACAAAATGATTGCAATGAGATGTAATTATACATAGTTACTTTCAAAGTATTATCATTTTTAATAGAAATATTTACACAACATTGTTAAATTACTAAATTCGTTTTGTATTTCAATCGTAATTCCAGAATGCGCCGCATTGGAGACGAACTAAAAAAGATTTTTGGTACTATTCCACAAGAAAATATAGCGAGAGACTTGGCAGGAAAGGTGAAAGATTTGGTAAGTTGAACCTAAAAATAGCGATAAACTAAGCATATGCAAGCCTTTATTCAATTGTTTTCCGATGTGATATTGATGGTATACAACATTTTTGTTCTTTTCGATAACAATATAGAAAAACGAAATTGATGCTAAGCAAAAGGATTCACAGTCAAAAGAAAAGGAAAAATCAAATTTTGAAGCGGACCATCGGCAGGTTAAAAGAGAGCTTGAAAAGAAGGAAAAGGAATTGGAAGGTTAGTTATTATAGCATTCAAGAAGTAGAGAGAACTCTATTTACGATTTTCAAATATTTTGTGAAATTTCTTTTAGAATGGAAATTCCAAGTATCCGAACTTTTGGAGGATGGGGACTTTCATGAAAAGTATCAAGAACTTCAAACAAATTTGGACGATGCTCAGAAAAATAATTATTTTGGTGAAGCAGCTGAATTTCTGTACAAGAAATATATTAAGCAGCTTAGTAAGAAGTAAGACTTTCATGATTAAAATATGTTTATTTTTATTCATTCTACCTGGGTTTTGTAACAAATGTAGAATATACTATAGTAGTTTGTTACAAACTGTTTGTACAGTATATATTTTGAAAATGCATTTTGTTTATTTTTAGAGCATCCTGCTCACTGTAAACGCGGTTTTCCTAATAAAAATGAAGTAGCAGGATTACCAAGAGAAGTAAGAAAATTGACGATTGTATAATTGTGTTTTCGTATGTTTAATATTTCAAATGTTTTGTGAGATTGTAAAGGGTTGATTAAGTCAACTTGATTTATATTGATTTATAAAATGTAAAGCTAAAAACCAAAGTAGACGAGATGGAAGCGTCTCAGCCCATTCAAAAGGAACGTATGGAAAAGATGAAGACCGAATTAGAGTCATTTGCGGAATTGAAACCGAATTGGGACGAAAAGGCTAAATTGGAAAGGGAGGAGATTCCACAGTTGAAAGAAAAGAAAGCTCAGTTGGAGAAAAATATAGAAGAGGCTAAAGAAAAGTTGACTGAAATTAACGAAACTTTAAGAGGGCTAAAAACAGAATACTCCATTGCTACTGCTGTCACTCCTGATGTTACCCTTTTGGAACAGAATCGAAAGGAAGTGTCAAAGTTTGAGGAAAGTATTGAGAAAATTGAAGGTCAACGTGATCCAGCTGCTAAAGGTACACAAAAATAAATGCAAAGTTATAATACAGAAACCTGAACGTTTTTAAATCTTTTTCCTCAAACATAAAACGTCACACTGGCTAAATGTTGAATCGACCCCTTATATTTTTGTATATATACATAGCATGCACAACTTCATTACAAGATGCTGAGATGGAACTGGAGGATCTGCAAGGATCCATTTCTTCCAAGCGACGGGAAAAAGAGAATAAGGATAGTTTACGCTCTCGTAAACAAGATGATTTAGCTAACTACCAACAGGAGAAGAATAAAGCACAAGCGGAAAAACTTCGAATAACAACTGAACTTCAAAATCGGGAAGGTCTTGAGACACAAAAGCGGGATTTGGAAGAAAGCAACAAATCATTGGATGATGAAATTAAGTCTTTGAATCGAAAAATCCCAACTGCAAAAACTGATATTTCTGAAGCGGAAAAAGCCAAGGATGGCTTTTTACAAGAAAAAGATGACCAACTGCAACAAGTTAGAAATGAAAAGACTGCATTTGAAAAGCAACTGTCTACACTGAATGACATCAAGAAGCAAATCGACTTATTTGAAACCAAGAAAGTTAAATTTGCAGAAATGCAAAGGAAAATGGCTGACTGCAAGACTAATGTTGGGAAATGTGATACAGATATAAGGGAATTGAGAAAGAAAATGGACACAATAAAAGAAGATATTAATGCTCAAGAGGTTTGTTTGTTTCTATTCAATAAAATCAGTTTAAAAAAAAAGGAACAAAACAGTATGGAATAGTAAATTTGATGTTTACATATGAGCAATTAGAAATTTAGAAACTCTAACAAGTTGTTTTTTTTTCTTCATTCTTTCAGCTTAAAGAAAGAGAATTGGATGACAATTTGAAATTGAAATTAAAAATTCAAGAACTGGAGCGTTTACGTACGGAATTGGCTACAATGGAAAAACATTTGGAGGATGCTAAACGAAGTGGAGGAATTGGGTCTCAAAAACGAGATTTGAGTTCAAAATACCAGAGAGTGGAAGCAAAATTGAACGAGTCTAAAGGCCGTAACGTGGAAGTGAAAAGAAGTTATGCAAGTCTCGCAACCGAAGTCACGGAAACGTATTCAAATGCTGAGGCTGACTATCTGGACAAGCTTGTGAAAAAAACTGTCTATGAAACAGCTCAAGCGGATGTTCGTCGTTTTAAAAAAGCTCTAGACTATGCTGTTATGACTTTTCATAAAAAGAGAATGGAAAGCATTAATCGAGCCTTGAAGAAATATTGGCGACAAATCTACACGGGTAACGATATTGAACAAATTCAGATACAAACTGAGAACATTGATGTTACGAAAGGAGATGACAAGAAAATCGACTTGAAATCAACCCGTAAATCTTACAGCTACAGGTAAACGATAACTAAATTTCACTTTTTTTGCTCTTTTGTACGATTTCATCGGTTTTGTGTATATTATACCTTTAGCCTTATTACTAAGATGATTAATTTGATGTTGTATATATAAAGAGTTGTGATGACTCGCCTTGGTGTGGATTTGGATATGCGAGGGCGTTGTAGTGCCGGGCAGAAAGTTTTAGCATCAATCATCATCCGAAGTAAGAGTAAAATATTTTAGTCTCAAGAACTCGAAGAAGATATTTACATGAAAATTAAGTAAGACAACAGATTCAAATTTTTTTTTTCCCCTGTATTTTAGTCGCTCTGGCAGAAGCTTTCAGTGCAAAATGCGGAATCATTTCATTGGATGAACCAACCACTAATTTGGATGAACGAAATATTATTTCCTTGGCAGTGTTTGGCGGGGTAAGTTTTAGATCTCGCATTGTTAGTACATGAGTATTGTCTTCGCCACATGATTTGCAATTTAAATTATTTACGTATTTATTCTATTCTCACTTTGCAGACTTGCGGATCGGATGTCCAAAACCAAAACATTTCAATTGCTATTAATAACTCACGATCAAATATTTATGGAGCGACTTCTTGAAGTCGATTATATTGAAAACTTTTACCGTGTTAAGCGAGACAATCGGTAAGTAATCTTTCACATGCGGGGTGTTTCAATTATCATTGAACTTTAAGTTTATGATATCACAAGACAAGATTACTTTGTTTTTGTATAAATACTGAAAATTTTGTTTTAATTTTCAGGGGCTACTCCACGATTATCCAGTGTACTAAATGAAGTAAGAGACGATGCAACTTGTCATGCTCACTTCCTACAAAGTTGCTGAAAGAAGACTGAATTTATGATTGCCAATTGTTTTGGTACATACTCATCAACACATTAGATTTATTTTTATCACCTTATTGTTAGTTTATTACTTTATTAATTAGGTGGATGAAATTTTCAATTTAGTGTACTGTGACAAATTATATCACAAATATTGTATATAAAATGTAGAATGAATTCAAGCATTATCGTAGTACTGTTTAGTTTTTATTTTTCCAAGTCTTTTCTACAAAATTAGACATTTATTCGGGTAGTCTCGAGTAAACTGACTTATAAACTTTATCAACCAATAAACAAATTGAAATTTATCATAAAAAATTATTATTAGTGTATTTAATTAATTGATGACGACACCATAATATTTATTTACATGCATATTTAACTGAGTAATTTTGCTAATTTTATTAGCGAAGACAGTTCTTGTACACCTTGTGTGTGACTTTCTTGGGAACGAATTGTTTTCTTGTGGCTTCATTCAGTTTGGATTTTGATTGACGTTTACTCATGACATACGCAAGGTCAGGATCGTCACTTGCCTCAGAATTTCCCAAACAACTCAAGTAAAGCTGCGTAGGTAGTCCGATACATCCTGCCGCCACTAAGCAATTGACCCGATTCTTTAAAATTTCTTGCGGCACGGGAGTGATGATGTACAACAGAGAATTATTTGTATCAACAGAACGAAGGATTCCATAGCCATGGAACTGATTTGAAAGTCTACTAGCATTCAGTACAAATTTTCTAGTACTAGTTGTTTTGGAAGAAGGAGCAGACGGTCTACGCCAATCTTGTTCCATATCTATATCCATATTTTCGTTGGGTTGGGTGTAAATGGAGAAGGATTCTTCGGGGAAATAGCAAAGAGCAATGAGATTTCCATTCATAGAACGAAGGATATCATTGTATGGGAGTGACGAGCTCATCGTTCCAATCGCAATGGATGACAAAGAAACTCTGTTCCAAATCAAATTAAAATCATATTGCTATTTTCAAATAAAGTATGGTCACAAAAAATGTCTACTTATTAATAATAAGTTATTATTATTATGTAACATTGAATGTTTAAAAAACACATCCTATTATATTAATTGCTTAATTGTATAAACTATAACTTACACTCTTGGAGAGGCTGCTAAAACATTATCATCGTCAGTGTGACTGGGTTCAGCAAAATATGATACGATAACTTCATCTCTCAAGTCCTTAGATTTCACCTTTCTGTAAAATGAATCATCATTATGTTTAATATTTATCAATTAAATACAAGTATTGTAAGTGTGGAGATATATATAAAAGAAACAGGAACTTCCTGTCAGGAAGATTTTTTCCAGAATTGTTGTTGTTTACGTATATTATGATTATATGACTCACAAATTGCTTTTATCTACAAGTTCACCCACGACAGAGTCAAATGAAATAAATTGATATTTTGGTGGTTGAAGATTATACGAAGACATATGTCGTCGTTCACGTTCATTTGTATTCACGTATTTGTATACATTTTGTGACTCAAAGATAAAAGTGGGATTATTAGATCGATTATCTTCCTCTAGTAAAATCTGTATGACGATTGTAGGTTGCAACATGTATGTTATTTTACAATTCAAGGAAAGTCCCAGACCTAAAAACAAAAACAGGCAAAGGAATAAATAAATTAATATTACTAATAATATAGATAAATTAATGGCACTGAATTATTGCATTTATAAATTGTTAAAATAAAAGTAATCAAAACCTTTAATAAAGCCCATTGTATTAAGAATCCAGGGTACATTTTTATAACTTTCATCCTGATTAAGAAAATCCAGCATTTCTTGAACACTTTTTATATACAGCTGTGGACAATCATTTATACTAACTGATCCAATATATTTTGACCTACAATTAAAATGAATATGCAGATAGTAATCAAGTTTTAAAAACGTATCATCCCGCGATAATAGCTCATTTCATGCAATTGTGTTATTATTTTATATCAATCTTGCTCACATGAGAGGTGTAGATAAATGAGAAAAATTTGGTCCATGAACTGGCTCATAGATTTTCGAGATGGAAATGACTCCGGGTGGTGTGAATTCTGCTTGACCTGGGTCAGCATCAATGTATAGTACAAATGTCTTTTCTTTTCTTGAATTATTCTGCTGTCTTTTCTCTCCTAGGACAGCAAGGATTTTATTTGTAAGCCATTTTAAATAAGTTGACTTCCCCACATTCTTTCCTCCGAATACTGCAATTCTTGCTTGAGAAACTAAAATATTTCAAGAGTATATTATGTAGAGTAAACAACAAAATACATACACATTTTTAAATATATACAAATACAATACTTGTTATACACAATTAAATGAACTTTTATTTACGGTCAACTTTTTCAATTCCAGCAATACTAGGTAGAAGTTGGTCATGGTCTGTTTCTGGTGTTTCAAAGAGACAGCTAAAGGTATTTAACCAAACTGGTGGAACCTCCAGTTGGTACGTCATTGTCTTCTGTATTTAAAGTACCCTAAATAAAACTAAATACACTAATATTTGCTAAACTTAGTCACCAATAAACACGAAAAAAAGTATGGAAAATATGGAAATCGTTGAAAATGTTGAAATTTTGAAATCGTATAACCAACGTAAAACCTCGTGTGCACTCAAAAAAAGCGCCTGCAACAAAGCAGTCCTTGAATTCTATCAAAAAAAGTGCGAAATTCCAGAAATTAAAACCTGTCCTGAATTTTTTACTTACTTTTAACTATCATCAAGTCAGACAGTTTTAGAGGACTATGGATAACGACGAAAAACATTGCAAAATGTAAGTTTACCATAACATTGTTATTAAACTAGGTATTTATACATTAATATAGTTTTATATAATTTGATACCAATGGAAAATAGATGAATATAATTGTTGTTTTGAATTTACAACTTGCCAAATTCTGTAGATGCTTTGAGCTCGCAGCAAAATACGTTTGTCCGCAATGTGGAATCCCTTATTGTTCGAGTAAATGCTTTAGTAATCAGGAGAAGCATTTAAAATGTTCAGAAGATTTTTATCGAAGATGTGTGGAAGAAAGTCTTGCTGTAAGTAAATCTGAAGGAACAGCAGGGGAAGACGACGAGAAGGTTAAATCAATGAAAGAAATTCTGGAGAGATTTCATAGTCAACAACAACAACAACAAGACGAGACACAGAAAGGAGATTTATTACATTCGAATAAGTCTGGAAGCTCTTCTGAAGAGGAAGATGAAGAAGATGATGGTGAAGAAGGCGGCGATTCTCTTGGTAAACTTCAGTTATTTACTGTACATAATATCGTTTTGCGAAATGTGTATTGTAGTCGTGTTATGATTTGACGACTAGTAATAAATAATGATGTTATTGCTTAGACTCTGATGATGATGAGCCTTTGGAAAAACGACTTGGTGATTTGGATTTGGATGATTCCGAACAAGTCTGGGCTAAATTGACAGTTGAAGAAAGGGAAGAGTTCAAAAAGATGGTCAGAGAAACAGAATCCAAAGGAGTTGAGGCTGTTGCCGAACCGTGGTATCCAAATAAAGTTACAAAAAAATTAATAAAAGAAATTGAAGAAAAGTAGGCCCTATACTGAAAAAAATCGTCACGTACTTTTCCACCTACGTTTTACGTGATAACGTATAACGTAAGATTTTACCTAAATCCCTTAAAGTTTTACGTGAATAATGTAAATTTTTGAAACTTTACGTGATTTCTTTCAGGTGGACGAATAATCAAATTCACGTAAAGTCTGCTTGAAATCACGTGAACTTTACCTTATTTTTTAGTACAAATTTATAGGATTTTTTTCAGTGATACTTTTTTTTTTGGATTTTTTACTGGATACCTATCTACAAATAGTGTACTTGTGATTCACAAGCTTTGAAATGTGAATACTTGAATTTTTATATTTCTACCTACTTACGTATATATTCACTACAGACCTAATATTAATATATATATTTTGGCTATGAAATAAAAGGCTTGAATGAGACTGAAATTCTCAGAATTCTATAATATGCAAGCAAAGAATCTATTTCAGATAAAAATAAGTAATTTATTGACACAAAAGTTACTGATTGTACAAATTGCGGAAAATGGCACCCGTGATGTATAAGCATATATTTATAGTGTAAAATGTATAACATTTAAAAAAGTAATTTCATTATCGTCAGTTAAAATAAAAGTAATCTTTACCCTCTTCCAATTGATTTTCCAAGGCAAAAGTTCTAAATGGTCCGTTGACATCCCATGCATATTCCTACATAAACATGAATTCATACAAAAACTAACATGAGCACAATAAAATAAGGTGATGCAGTGATAAAACGAGTATTTACTTATTTACTTATATACTAAATGAGAATTTAGTATATTCAATTTACTGCTTTGATACAGATGACAAAGGGCCCTTGTTGTCTCTGAACAGTCGAGTAATGTACTATTGGAATTGAGAGTTGAAGAGTATTGGGCCAAGGCGTATAATTCCCTGTCTGAATTTTTTTCGGGTCAATATCACAGAATTTACGTACTTTCAGTTTATTCTTGGACGAAATAGAACGAAAAAAACGTTTTCCCAATTTCCCAGCACCCCAAATAATAAAATTTTCCCATTTAGACAAGACTTGCGCTTCAAAATTTTCTAGACGAAGTTCCCATATTTTCACTCTATACAAACAGACAAACAAGTCAAATAAAAGTAAATACTTACCATAAGTACCATGTATAATTAAAATAAAATACGTGCTATATGATGAGAAATTTTTATTGAACAATATAGAATATGTACTCTGGAACGGAGAATGAAGTAGCATGTGGATGATATCTATAGATGACCAGATTCGCATTGACTCGATGCAACGTCCCACCAGTTTGCAAATGTTGATAAAAAAATATTAAATCTTCTGGAGTTCCTTTACCATCCTCGCTAAATCCACCATCTATTCTTTCCCAAACACTCCGGTGACAAAACCATGTCGGCATTAATAAAGATGGTCCAAATGATTGATAGATTTGAGTATAAAGTTGCTTTGATGTTAAATTATTTGCCCAGAATGTGAAATTTGCTGTTGATTCTGATGGTAATCTTGTAAATTTACTTCCGATTATCTAAATCCATAAAAATTACATTTATATGATTTATACATAAACATTTAGCACAAAAGTCCTAATTTTGCATAAGCTGTATGTCTACGCAGCGTGCGAAGTAGTTTTTGTCGGCAAACTACTTTACGTATTTCGCCAGAAAAGAAATACTTCGAACACTTCGTAGAAGCTGTATGTAAAGTGTACCCATTAAATATAAGTACTTACCGAATTTCGTTTTAATTGTGGATGTAAAAGCGCTGCTCTGTACTGTTCTACAACTCTATTGGACTCCATCACATCATCCGCATCACAGAAACATAAATAGTCCCCAGTCGATTGTTCTATTGCACGATTTTTAGCAAAACCAGCTAAAGTAATTAGATAGATTTGACAATTAAATTTTATTTTCATATTTACAACTGAGGTTTGCTAACGATCAAGCTGACATTATATTGTACCTCCTTTTGGATAGCCATACGAATTTGTAGAAAATTTTGTAGAAAACCATGGACAATCTCGGTTATTGTAAACTTGAACCCATTTCCGAATTAATTCTGGCGTCCCATCCGTACTCCCATCATCAAATATTGATACTTCTATTTTGATTGATAAAGTCGAACTGAGGTCATTCTCAATTTGATCATCTGGAGTTAGATGTAAAACTCTCTCTTGATTCTTCACAGACAATAAACATTCGTCCAGGAAATCTTGAGCATTGTACACCGGAATTATAATTGAAACGGTGGCTTCTCGATGTTCTTCTTCCTATCAAAAATCAAAAATATACATTCATAACAAACAGGTACCTCAGATTTATGTAATCAAATCAAAAAAGTATCCACTTACCAACATATGTAACACTGGATCTTGTTTTTAGAAATAAGTGCACCAGAAATTGGAAAAAAATAAATTCTCGAATATATAGTTTTCAAATTCCACAATCCTTGCGAAAGAGAAAGGATGAATCAGGTAACTCTGAGACCATCTCAAGTGGAGACTTTTTTTTCAACAAAGAGAAAGTTCAACTTTTGTTTTATTTATTGTAGAAATTGTGCTCCAGTTAAGCGAATTTGTTTTCAAATCTGAGCTATAAGGACTCAAAATTAAAAAATTCTCGTTCAAAAATCATGTTTTAAAAAATAAACAAGTTTGGGAGAAAATTACAGTAAATTAGTTTGTTCAAGTTATTGTTGACATTGTGACTCTATAAATATATATCGAGCTGTGTAGAAAAGTAAATTGAGTTTATGTTTAATGAATTGGCATTTTAATTATTTAAATTTTCATGTGATTGATTGGACTAGTTTTTGATGAAACGTCAAGTATTGTTTTGATTTTCTATATTCATTATTTTTTCTTTTTCCCTTTCCCTTTTTTCCCACCTTTCTTATCTTTTCCCTTCCCTTTCCCTTTTTTCCCTTTAGATTTGAGACTTCCAGCAGATTTGGATTTCTTCAGTTTGGACTTTGATGATTTTTTATTAGCTTTAGTTTTAGACGTATTCACACTAACGGATTTCCCTTTCTTCCCAAGTTTATCGTCAGAAGAGGTTCCTTGATCGATAGGCCTTGGATCATTTTGCCCATCTTTCGTGTCTTTAGCTATATATATGCAGACATTTGGAATTTGAATTATGTGTAAATATCATATCCTCACAATTTAATCATTTCTCGTTTAAAATATCTATATAGTTTTTTTTCATTCAATTAAATGATTTACCTTTCTTCTCACATTCCTCTTTAACCTTCTTCCGGCACTCACATTTTTCTCGCCAACGCTCAAAACTCTCACAAGAATCACAAGAGCCACTTCGTCCACCACCACCACAACCCCGGTCATCATCATCACAAGAGTCTCGATCTCTATAAGCATCTCGACAATTATCCCGCGAATCCCGGCAATTAGAACGACTAGAAACATTAAAAGCTCTCGAGGATTCCCGTCGATTTGATGACCTGTAACGTTCATCCGTGCTACAACCAACTCCAGTGTCTGCATATCGTCTGGCCTCTATATATATATATATATATATGACAAAATACATTTTTGATTTTATTAATATTAATCAGTTTGTGCTATTTCAATAGAATAATATATATATACATAGTTATAGTTATGTAATACAATACAAGCTCACCGGCGGAACAACTCTGGGATTGTTGACCTTGTTCACAGCAACTATTCTGGACTTGTGCCGGACAAGAAGCTTGAGATGGAGGACATTTATTATTATCTTCACATTCTCTCATCGTCACTAGAATGGGCTCTTGACAATTACCTTGGGATTGTGGACAATTATCACTGGCTCTCATGAGTAACATTCGTCGGGGTTGAGACACGACTCGATATTGACATTTCCGTCGAGGCATGGAACAAGCTTGACAGGGTTGTTGTTGTTGTTGACACGCGAGGCAGGAAGACTGTGGCTGCATCCGGCAGGGCTGAGGACAGGATTGTCTTTTCTTGGGACATTTCGAGACGACGCAGGACACGGGTTTACAAATGGTTTTCCCACCGCATGTAGGTCGACATGAGAGTAATTGACCCGTCTTTTTTGTTCCTCCACAAGGTGTCCCCCATATTTTCCTAATCAATTTCACTGCTTGGAAACCAATTAATGAGGAAGCATCTTGACCATCACAGCCTTGTGCCATCGGGTACTGTGGCTGAGCTCCAACACATGCAGATTGAGCCATCATTGCTCTTGAAGATCCTGAAAGTGAAATCCATTATTTTCTCTGTATATATATATATATCTATGTAGGTAGTTTTGCTTTTTTTCATATAGAATTGAGGTTTATTTACCTGGGAAATTAGTTTGGGACATGTAATTAGGATCGTAGGGAACATTGCCATTCTGATCATCTTGTCCCTGCATGTTTAAATATCCCCCATAGCCTCGTCCACTCAAATTGGTTTGACCATTCCCTGCATATTGTTGAGCCAACATGCCAGTTTGATATCCTCCTACCTGACCATAGGGCATCATCCCTCCTTGTGGACAAGACTGAGCCTGAGACTGAGCTTGACCCGGAGCTTGACCCTGAGCTCCCCATTGTTGCTGTTCCTCTTCCTCTTCACCCCATTGATTGTAGGGATCCCCTGGTGGGCCGGCTCCTCCATAGGCTACTTGACCGACTGCCGTTCTACAAAATATACAAAAGTGACAAAAAAATAATAATAATAAACTGGAGAAGGAAGACACAAATAATCCGAATGGGATTGTAAATGGTGATATTCACACAGGGATCTTATCTTACGGGTATGACTGAGGCCCAGGTTGTTGACGATTATTCATTCCTGGATATTGAGCCATTAAACAATGCTACACCACATATTTTGATCCTTTCAAATCTCCGAAGTTCTACCGGTCTTATATCTTTTGAATACGTTGAATTTTCACTCACTTGTATAATTTTGTAATTTTAACCAATTTGTGCGCCTTGAAGTAATTTGATTCAAATACAAATATATGGAATCGTGAGATGGAAATCTATATCCAAATTCACAGGCACTGAAGATACAATTTAATGATTCAACTTTTGAATTTAGGAATTTAGAATAAATGTTTTGGTGCTCACAAATAATTTTTAAAGTGTGGAATCCTCGAATTAGGGTTTTGAAGGGATTTTAGGTATTTTAGATGACAAACGTATACCCCAAATCCTCAATATTGTGACAAAATTTTATGATACCAAAGGCAAGGCAAGAGCCTTGGACACCTCGGAGAATCCTACTAAATTTTGAGTTTGACAAATTCCTAAGAAATTAAATATTGATTAAAAAAACTAGATAATTTCCAACGTAACAAATATTTGCCAAAATTCCGTTGAATTTCTCTATGGGCAGTATTCATTTATTTTAATTTAGTAATTATTATACGTTTTAGTGTATGTATTACGGCAAAATATGGAAATAAATTTTCAAGACATCAGAATTACAGAAGGAATTCTTAATTATTGTACGTATAATTATGCACATGAAGTTTGTTTTTATTTGTTCTTATGATGCATTTTAAATATTTCCATTCCATCTTGACAAATTTTGAGTGTTTTCACCGTCTAGACACGTATTCCCCGAATTCCCTGCGTTCCCTGACCATCCCTGGTAGAGTTCGTACGAGTTGCTCTCATTATTTGGGCAGGCCTCGCGTTCTTCATTTACTTCAAAATATGGAATATTGGGTGGACTGATGGACGCTCGAAAGGACTCGGACTGTCGAGCACTCACCATTTCAAATCTCTCCGTATTGCAAGCAACCGTGGGATTTCGATTATTATTAGCAGCTGGTGGTGGTCCTAAAAATCAAAAATCAAATGAACATGACCATATAACTCAACAATTCCTTCATTGCTCTATTGCTAAACAAATCTCAACTATTAAACGATATTCCCATCCTGGAAATCCCACCTTTCCGTTGTTGTTGTTGTTGCGGTTGTTGCGGATGCTGCTGCTGTTGTTGTTGGCAACAATCATCTTGTGCTACTTGACAACAGTTAACGGGGCGTGGTTTCGGAGAAGGTGGTACTGTAAACACGGGTTTACAAGGTTTATATGGTTTCGGAGGTCAGGGTTTGGGTGGGAAGGGTGGACAGGGTGGCTCCTCACAATTTGGTGGAGGAGTACAAGCTCGAGGAGGTAGACATGGACATGGACATGGACAACAATCATCCTCTTCTTCTTCTTCCTGTTCTTCTGGGCAACAACTATTCGGTTTTGGTGGACAAGGTGGAGTGATGATGGTATTGCATTCTTCAACTGTACTATGATTTTTTGGATCCATAAAACTTTTGGAAAGGGTCGCTTGAAGAGGGAAAGTGTTGGTCATCAGATTATTGGTGTATTGCATTGTTGGCGGAGGAGGAGGACGACTTTGACCAGGCGGGCCGACGTTTTGACATGGATTTGGACAGGATTTTTGACAAGGATTATAGGACTTGGAACAAGAGCATGAAAAAGAGCAAGGGCATGGACAACACATTTTTTGACATCGATTTACACAACAGGGTTTTGAACAAGAATTCATACAGCAGAGGGGTTGTTTGGAGAAAGAATTCATACAACAAATCTTTTGAACACAAGGGTTGTTAAAGTTGTTATTATTATTATTGGGCTTGGGAATACACTGCTGTTGTTGTTGTTGCTGCTGTAGACATGGTGGTGGTGGACATTGAAAACACTGCTGAGGAGGGGGACAATTTGAACGTGGACGTGGGCAACAATTGATGAAGCTTTGACCACATAAATATCTTCCGGCTCCTCCGGAGGACAAGGAGGATCATCTGGTTTCACAACGAGCATTTCTCTGTACTGACATTTCCGAGGACGACAACAAGGCTTACAGGGTTTGCATGGTTTACAACATTGTTGAACACATGATGGAGGACAAGGAGTCCAACACATGGACTTTTTCCTTTGACATTTCCTTTTCGTTCCCCGTGTTCTCCTGATGACACAAACATTCAAATCAAATAAACAACAACAACAACATTTTGAACTTTTGAAGGAATTGAATATAAAAATCTTTACTTGGTATTCTACCACGTGTCTTAATGTTTTTACCATAGAGTTCGTATCAAGTTGACTGTTTGGTAATCTCCTCCCAGGGAACAAGGTTGAGGTTGTTGCTGTCCGGGGAAAATTCTTGCACGTCCTTCATATATTCAAAAATATTCAAAATATTAAATACAAATGTAATATTTTTTGTCCTTGTCTTTGGTGTACATATACATTTGAAATGAAATACAAATGGCAGGAGAAATTACCAGGAAAATCATTTTGAGCCAATACATAAGTTTTTTGTTGTTGTTGTTGCCCTACAAAATTTTGATTATAATCTTGACTCGAGCCAGATGGTCCAGGTTGAGAATTAATGGATCCATGAGAGGCTCTCCGTCTCCCTCCTCCGTCAGGAGGTGGCCCATGTATGGCATAGTAGTTGGACACATTGTCTAAGGTGTTGTCTATCGGGACTGTCTGGTATCCTCCATTTCCATTTCCTCCTCCAAGTCTTCTGTATGATCTTGAGTCTTGAGCTACATAAATTGCTCGGGTATCCTCGTCTCCCTCTTGTTGCTGCCATTGATCAAATTGTGCTTGTTCTATATATATCCGATACACAGGAGTAGATAAATAACATTTTACAAAAATCCTTTATACAGTGTGTTTCATCTAGAAGGACTGGCGGGAACATACATTTTCAATGTATGTACATGTATGTACTGTCGGATTAAAAAAAGTGTACGGTTTCTCTCTCCTTCGTAGCTCCTCCCACTCTATGTTTTTGAAACGGACAAGGATTCCTAAATCTATCCTTGGAGGCTTCTACTTTATTTAATCCGACAGTACATGTTCCCGTCAGTCCTTCTAGATGAAACACACTGTACATTTTGTCATTTGTGGGCATTGTGAATTCATAATAAACATGAAACAGCGAGTTGTACATGTTATGTATATATAATATATATATATATATTAAATATTACCAGTGTTGTACGTGGTCACATTCGTCCTTAATCGATTGCTCCTATAAGTACAATCATCAGCCAATAAAATTGTATTGAGTATATTGAGTTGTTTCTCTTTGAACTTGAACAAAATACATTAGTTCAAGAAAGATTTTGTGACTGTGAAAGCAGTCACTGAGCTTTTTAAGCACAGTGCACTATTTTTCTTACTGATAATTTGGGGGTGGGCAATTGTTATTGTTATTCGGGTATCCGGATCCTCCTGGGTACTGAGCCATTAAAACGTTTTATGCTGTGCATTATTTATTTATTTTGATTTTGTCATATTGCAATGAGGAGTCCATTGGGATCGCGGCGGCTGTATAAAAGTCTTAATCCACACATTCTGATTTCATGTCAAATTTTGGTCACTGAGAATTTGCATTGTGTATATAGAAGAAGAATTTTTTGAGTGAGGGATATCCTCAACGGTGACTGTTTGTGTGCACGTGCATTTTATGAGGGGGGTGCAAATGCAAATATGGACTTTTATTATGAGTTTTTTGGATGAGATCACACTCAAAAATGTGCAAGTGTGAGTAATGGGTCAAAAGGCAAGTGACAATGGGTTAATTCAAGAAAATCCAGATAAAACTTAGTGTTCATTTCCAAAGTAACGCTTTAATTGACTTTATGCTAAATTTTAATTGCTATGTTAGTTGTATTATTATTATTACATGTTCTGTGTGTTCACAGATTCATTAATCAATCATGTGTGTGTGGTTTCAGTTGACAGTAAACGGTTAAATATTCTTCTTGTACTTGTATACTTGACTTACTTTCTTTCAACTTCTCATATGAAGAGAAAACCTATATATAGATTATTCATAATTATTGTTTTTGTTATATGTTTTTTAAAACGTTTCTTCCGGATCTTCGAGTTCCTTCACGATATTCGTTCCATCTCTGTAGTCGTAATATTCTCCATCTTCAGGATTCATAATTTCATCTATAACAGACGCTTTAGCTAGATTTGGAGGTGGTAAAATCATGAAGGGGACATCCCAATTTTTCTTCCCAGTTCCATTGTAGAACCAACCATACCGATTCGTATTTAAACAGTGGAAACCAAATGCTCCTGGCCAGTAGAGAGAACGGATTGTTGCCATTGACTCTAATGGGTCCAGTGTGATTCGCCAGGAACCTACGATATTTACATTATTTTATTTACGATATATACTTAGATATGTTGCTTTGTTCACTAAAAAATGCGTCAAGGTAAAATCCCAAATATTTTTTTTTATACCGATTGGGAGATCATTGGCAATGGAGTCCAAAAAATCCAGAGTCAAATTGTAATCTGCTCGCCCCACAATATTTTTATCCCAAAGGTTATCCGGACGTCTCAAATGGAAATACGAAATCAATTGTGTGGCATCTTGTTTTCCTAATCCTATATGATATGGATGAACCGTTTGTAAATGTCAATATATTCCTGTGATTCTTTCTACACACCGTTTTCAAACATATTTTAAACTTTAAAAAAAAAATGAAAAATGTACCTTCAAAAGTTTTATTCTCGTAAACTAAACCATTGGGATTCTTGATCAGTGCTCCTCGTGGGACGATGGCTGCTTCTGCATTAATTGCATGCACCGTCGCCGACAATCTCTCTTCTTCTTTTATGTAGACCTATATTTTTTTCATTTGTAAGTATTTACATTTAAATACTACATTCATTTTGTATAGAATCGTTGGTGATGATATTCCATGGAAATACATACCCATTGATCACCTTCTTCAATAGTTTCCGCATCATTTGGTGGGATCTCTGTTTCAGAGTCCAAAGTGGGATCACCAGTGAATCGACCTTTTGAAGCCAGTCCCAATTCCATCCATTGTGGTGTTGGTGGTGGTAAGAGAATCCAATCAAGTCCATTTTTAAAGCTGCTCTCATACATTCAAATTAATTAATTGTCATTGTGACCTCTGGATTTCTGCAGGTACGAGATCGTACGAAATATTTTAGAAAGTACTGTCCATTCATATAAAAATGATTATCAGTATTGACTTAATTTGGAGTTGGTGCGGGCGACGATGTGATGTTCTTGGAATTTGGAAGCAAAAAAGCTTTTACCTTGGTTTCGTTTCCAAATTCCAAGGACATCACATCGTCGATGATATGATGTGAAACTCCAAATTAAGTCAATAATAATAATCATTTTTATATAAATGGACAGTATATGGGATTTGTTTTATGGATATACCTATAGAAATATTTACGATCTTTAAGATAATCCTTCCCAACGCCACAAACGATCAAATAGTCTTGATCCACAGCGTTGATCTTCCCCCAAAAGTACACGTTTGAAAAATGATTATCATTTTGAAGAGTCAATAGCTGGGATTGAATGGCCACTCGACTCTCAACAGAGAACACGGTCCCTGTTGATGCTAAATAGTCTAATGCAAAGTTTATGGTTCTCCACTCCATAACTATAGAAATTCTTGGATTACAACAGGGACTTTTCTTTGTTCCTTTAAGTTAATGGGCTTCACGGCGTTCTCCAGTATTTCCAGTTAACAGTTGCTCAGTTGTTTCGTCACAAGCAAGTTTCCGGAACTATCCTTGCTAATTCAATTCAAAGTCGATTTCATTTCAAATGGACACTTGACTCATACCGTCTAGACGCGTCTACTGCCTGAAATCATTGAAATAGTTTCACTTCTAAACCAAGGCCCTACATCCCCATCCAATGCGCCCCTCTCCACTAGAGGCAGCCGACGAAAAAAAGGGGATATAGGGCCTTGTTCTAAATTTATTTGAAATGCGAATCATTTTTTTGAGAAGTCACTGTTAGAGAATTTTAGAAATTGGCCTTGTGTCCAGGAGAATTCAACAATTTTATCCTAGGAAACGACAAACATATAGGTATTTATTGCAAATAATGCTAAAAAAACGTTTTGCGCACAATTTTCAAAGCAGCAAAGAATTTTCTGAAATGCGTTCCGGAACGGTATGTATAGTGTCTATATGCAATTTAAATGAAAATAATTTGTAATGAATGTGTTTGTTTTTCCAAGTCTTTATTAAGAGGTGAAATATTTTGTTTATGTATGACTATATTGTACATTGTAATTCTGCATAGATCTGTACATAACATGTGTCATATACCCAAGTGTAGTTTTATTAATATATATATACATACTGAATAATATTTTCGATGCACATCACACTATATTTTCTTTTCATATTATCTTTTTTTTTCACCAAGGTCATACAAATCTACATTTCCTCTTCTTATATAATTCGATTTAATTACTTGTAGCATAATTTCGTTTAATTTTTGAATCATCACTAAAATCATTTAAAGTAATTAATGTATTTCACATTTCGCTCAAATTCTTGACATATCGTATACATACCGAAACTAAACATATATATACAGATATATATATATGTATATATTTCATTCATATCCATATCATTTCATTAATCATTAATAAGATATTCCGTCGAGTTTAGTTGGGGTAAAATGCTTCAAAATTGATGACTTTTGATTCTTCATAATTTGCAGAGTAGAAATAATATACAATACACGTTCAATCCTTTTATTTCCTCTTCATCATCTGCAGTATTATCCTTCAATATTTTATTAACAATTTAATTTACACTCAGCATATATTTGTTTACAACTCACAACGAAATCCTCCCGAAATACTTACCTATTCCAATTTGAATATGCATGAACAGAACAATAGAGAAGTTGCACAGTTTTAACGAAATCGTTAAAACATAATATCTTCGTTAAAAGAAAGTATGGAAATTAGA
>JAIUND010002567.1:0-21439 GCA_034699125.1 Gisinianus flammeolus
TAACAGACGATATATGTATTACGATTTGCACTTGAACTTAACAGACGATATATGTATTACGATTTGCACTTGAACTTGAACTTTAATTTCAACAATTTCCAAGTGTGACGAATGACGAAGCCATCAGACAAAATATATACTGTGTTGAAACTCCGGCTCGCACATACACACACACACACACATCAGTTCCCAATATAATTGTACAAAGATTAGTGGGGAAATTCAAGTGTCGACTGATGCTCGAATGAATGCACAACTCTCACTCGCGTTAATAATTATTATATTAATATTGCGATAAAAATCAATACATTTTTATATATATACGCACTCAATTCCTTTTGATTTTGATTGACATGGATAGTAATTGCCAAAAGGAATTAAACAAAAGTTGATAAGTAATTTAAAATTAAGTTTAAAAACCATACTAAATTCACAACAATTAGTATAATTGTCAATGACACTCATTGTCAGTATATAGGTCCCTTTCCGCCCCAAAAAATAAGTTTATATTTCCCATCATTTTCATGAGGAAATTCTCTCACGAAACTTTCCACGAAGAGAGACTTTTCAATGGCCCAAAACCCAATCGCCGCGTAGTGGGCCCAAAATATTCAAGCGCAATTTATGTCCACAAGAGTTCTCCCGCCCACCACGTTGAAAAAGCATAATATGAAATTTCCACAAAATACCGAGATCAAATTGGGTGTCAAATTTCTAGTCTTTTTCCATTTGGTAAGACGGACAAACTAAACAATTAACATTGATACAGGAGTATACCTCACAAGGGAGCGAAGTACCTCTAAAATATTCCGTTTCTGTCCGTTTGCCCGTATAAACCTCTGTAGTGATTGCGCCCCATTTTACTACGCACCTTTCGGGAGCGCTCCGGTCGGGTAGCTACCGGGCCTTCGGCCCCGAGACACCCTCCCTCCGCACTCTTTACGGGTGCTCCGTTCATGGGACTGCAATCACTCTCCTTTCGCCCCGTTATTTTCTTTAAATTTATATTACTACCCGGATAAAGTCCGAATTCGGTTTTTATCAATATTTGTATCACCCAGTATTACTCCCCGTAATTCCCCCCCCCCCCAAAAAAAGTTAAAAATTGTGTGAAAAAGTTGTTGCCCTCACTGGGATTCGAACCTTGGACCCAGGCTTAAAAAGTCAAACAACTTAACTCCTATACCAGGTGTGTCAAAAGTGGGTATCTTAGCCCCCTGTGACCCGAGAGTCACCAAAATCATATAGGTCGCTGCTTCATTGGATAACAATGCCTATACAAAAGACTGCATGCAAATTGGTCAATCCGTTCTTGAGATACCGTGAAAAGAACAGACAGACAGAACGATAGAATAAGGGGAGCTTCGCTCCCTAATATACAGCTTGGCTTTTCCGAAACCAACAAAGTGTTTCACTTTATGGCGACCCAAAACTGTTACGAAGTAACAATTTTTAACTTTATTTGTCTTTAAAATTCTTTTTGACTTTTGATTTAAATTTGTTGTATTTAAATGTATATATAAATATTTTCATGTTTCTCGCACACATATTATATGTGCGTGCACACTTGTTCATATAATTTTGATGGGACGACACTTTGTTCAATCCCGAGTCTCGAGAGGATTTATTTTCCGCTTTGAGTGCACTAATAGACGATTCTATATTATACATATAAATTTTAATTGAGAAGCGGAAAAATATTTGTTTGATATGGGCTCATCTAAATTTAATATCAAATTAAATTTGATTAAACGAGCCGTATTTTTCAAAGTTCACGTCATGTCATTATTCTTTTCCCTTGTGCATTAAAAATCCAAAATCCTGTATAAGTTTGAAATCTTATATGGTGTGCTGATGGGCGAATAAGAAGAAGAATATTACAGTGGATCACACTCAAGGCGGATTTTGACAGCCTGACGGACAAAGGCCATGGATTTCAATTGTCTTTATTTTATAACTATTACGATTATTATTTTAGTATGCACAATGACAATGTGAGGACACTGAATGTCACATGACAATCGTTACAACCGTTTCATTGCTGTCAACAATAAAGTGATTAAAGATGAATGCCTGTGTGATTTGACTTAAATTAGATGGAACAAGTATTTTTGTTGGGTTTATCATATGAAAGAGACAAGACGTTGACTGAAAATGTTGGGAATTTCCTTGCTGCTCCTATTTTTAAAGCTTTCGGTGGTGACGAGTGGAAAACAGGTGATTTTATCCAACTCCTTGAGCAACGCAATTTGTAGTCAACGAGTTGCATTCGGCCAAAGCCAAACAGTGCAAAAGCCATTAAAAACGAAACCTTTGTTGTCGTCGTCCTCGTCAGAGAAATTGCCATGTGGCTGGTTCCTCTGCGGACGAAATGCAGTGAGTTCGCAAATATAAACAGAGTCCGAATTCCGTTCAGTGTAATATTACATTTTTTCATTTGAATATTTTGTAGATGCTGGAAATGAATTTGAATCCGCAATTAATTCTGACAACGTGAAGGCGCTCCACAATTTTAATGCCACTTGTTCGTTTTTCCAGCACAGAACCTGTGACCAAATCTCACAGAATGTTGATGCACCGAGACTTAGTGAGAAATTTTCATAGGAAATATATTTCAAAAATGTGACAGAAGAGAATGCTCGAATTATTACCAAAGGCGTTATGATTCAAATGCTTCCTTTTTTTATTCTATATGTAAAAAGTGTTCGTTTGTAGTGGAGATCCGGGGCCGGGTGATCCAGTCCCCCCGATTCCCGTGAAGGTGACTTCGTCTGAAAAGTATCCATCCGTGGTGGCCATGGGAAGAGGTCACGGCTGTTTCCTCAAAGAATGCGGTGGGGTCATCATCAATGCAAGTTTATGAGGGAACTTTTGGCCCTTTTGCATCAAGCGAGTTACTGGTTTGGCGAGCATGGAGAAGTTGAGAATGAAATGTCTGTAACAACTGCACATTCCATGAAGGCCCTTATGTTTTTGGTACAGGTTGGAATTGGAAATTCCGCTATAGTTCTAATTTTATCTGGATCAACCTTAATCCCATCTTTAGAAATTACATGTCCGAGATATTTCACTTCACTGAAACCAAACGCATTTGGAAGGCTTCAATGTAACTCTACCAGCTATCAATTTATCTAGAACTAGCAAAACTCTAGATCAAAGATCTTCAAAAGTTGTAGCGTAGACTAATATCGTCAATGTAGGTCAAAGCTATTTCAAAACGTAGATCACCTAGAACGATGTCAATAGCTTGCTGGAAATCCGCAGGGGCATTACAATAAATAACAGAAGTTTTAATACATTGATATTGACCATAAGGGGTTACAAAACTTGTCTTTTCACGACTATCTGGATGAATTACTAATTGTTTAAACCTTTTGCATCAAAAGCTGCTAACATGTTAGAATCATAAAGTCGCTCAAAAATATCAGCGATAAGAAGAAGTGGATATTTATGAAGCTTTACTGAGGCATTTAACATACACATTCTTAGGGTTCCGTTCTTCTGCGAAACAACCACCACTGGAGCACTGAATGGACTTTGAGACGGTTCAATTGAATGATTAGCTAAATCTTTTCTAATTTATGCTGATAGAAATTTCTTTTCTTGTGATGCAGAACGATAAGGTAGGTTATCCCCAGTGTTGATAACACATTGATGACCTCGAATGGTGCCTGTCTCTGAATCATCAAAAGCAAACGCTGCGCGTCTGGGCCCTATCAACTTGGTCAGATAAGTGTGCTTTTGAAGATCAGTTAATTCATCACTAATTACAAATTCTTGCAACTGTGCTTCGGTAAATGTAGTAGCAGGATGAATATCAGGTTGAGTATCAATGTAAGATTCGTAATATCCAAAATATCAAATTCGAGTTATAAAAATGTCCGCATTGGTAAGATTGGCTATGTAAGTGACAACTTTTCCCTTTTCCCTTTTCCATGTTTAAAATGGTAGACCCCATACTTTAAATTTGTGAATTTATTCCATAAGTTTATTTGGTTCAATAATGATATCATAGGATGATAGGATTTGTAGAATGAATGGTTACACGTCTAATAGAACATGCTGGAATATTGTAAGGTCTTATAGTAAATAATTGAGTTGATTCTTCACGAGCGATAAAGTCAGGAATGGTTGAATTATCCGAGTCAGATTCACAATATTTAGAGGAATTAAAGAAATAATATCGTGACTTGGATTTAGGTTTACGAGAATATACTTTGGTAGGTTTGGGTGTAATAGGTCGAATCGAGTGTGCAACACATATACCGGAACAAGGAGATTTTGGGGATATAAAAATTACTGTTTCAGAATCGTAATCTATTACAGCACCATTCGGTTTCAGAAAAACAGCACCTAACAATAAGTCTCTAGACGCTTCAGGGATAATAAAGAACCGGTGAGTGTACGTTTTACCATCGATCCATAGATCTAGGCTTAATGAGATTGGGACAGCAACACAGAGAATTATCCAACCTCATAATTCCCAATGATCACTTTTTAATTATTATGCAGCCTAAACAACACAAATTATTTTTAAATGACGTGTGTATTTAATTCATACGCAAACATGTACTTTTATCATTCATAAAATGACAATGAAAATAAAAAAGAAATTAGTGAACAGATCCCAGGATTAGTTCAAGAACAAGTTAATAAAGTAGAATAAAATTATTAAAATAGTGAAAACCGAATGAAAAAAAGAGGGCAAGAAGCAATGCGAGGAGCAGGACGGCAGTCAAACGAGAACCGAAGCAGAGTGAGCATCAAGAAATTTCCACTGCAAAATTTTTTCAAACCTTCAAACTAAATTTCTTGTCGCTGTCACAGGTACGTATATTTTTTTACTTTTCCTCCCGTAATGGAAGTCCTGTTTTTCCGTCAGTCCGAGCAATCATTTTCAGGTTTTCTCACCCCTCGTTCCTTTTTGATGAACTATTACACATTTTTCATGGAATATATATATTAATAAGAATCTTTTACACCATTCCCATTGTAAGTTACATTGTAATTAGTATATTTGACCATTTTTATTATTGTTTCGTTTTTCCCGTGTGTAATATAAAATTTACCTTAAAAACTTTAAAAATATAAATTATAATTACATGACATGTACAACCAAATCATGGATCAGTTCAAAAATAGATTATGTGATAAAAACTTATTTTAAATCCGTTTTTGTGTATCTTCCATTCCATTCCCACGTTTAGTTCAAAGCAAATCCTCGCCTGCTCGAGAATATTCCTCATCTGGCCTGTTTTTGATTGTGACACAAAATTAATATCATTTCCATTTTGATCATATTTGTATTTATGAGATGTGGACCCGGGGGAAATTCTTTGATCAACTACGGAATGGAGTGTGATGTGATTCGGAACCATATTTGCTATTTTGGATTCTCGACATGTGCATACATTTATAAATATGATATGTATTCCCATTCCCATTCCCATTCAATTAATGATCATGAATGTTCCCAGGTCATATCGAATAGTTTTTTGGTGTGAACGACATGGTTCACGAAAGGTGTAAGTTGAGATATACACGAATGTATACACACATATTTCATTCACACAAACACGTACATAATAAATTTACTTACTTATTTAATAATTATACTATGTACAAATTTTAAAGTTAGAGTAAGTAAAAATGTAAACTAAAATGGTCCAAGACCAAGAATTATACATTTTTGAATATACTAGTTTAGTTGATAAGAAAAGATAAGCAAATTGTGCTATCAACGAAAAGTTCAACCTCGAGTCATGATATTCTCTGTAATATTCGTTCCTGTGTTAAAAGTAGTTGATTTGAAATTCTTGTCAATAGTTTAAATAATATTATGTGAGTGTTAAAATATCCCAGTATATTTATACGTTTTAGGAAACTCCAAATAATAATTTTCCTAGTAAATAAGTAGATAAGGAAATTCCAACCAAGATAATTTACGTATATAAACGTTTATGTGTAATCTCAGCCAGGATTTCCTTTGACCTCTCATCGATCACAATGAAGAATATTGTTCCCAGCAACATAATGAACATGGATTAGAAGAAAATCCAAGAAACTGTTCTTTCAAGAGTTCACGTGTCGAGTCGTCCTTTTTTCTCTTGGGAAAAATAACTGACACATCATACTATATATATTAAATAAATCCAATATCATAAGGAATTAACAAATCAAGTTTTGAGTATTTGTTTATAAGTAGATAAAGAAAATTTGTTAATTATTATTAATCCCAAACTATCTGGTTTAACCTTATTGTGAGCTTGGCGAAAGATCAAGAAAAATCAACAGGACCATTTGGATCAAAAGCATCTTTCGGAATACCCGTATTTTGTTGAGCGTTTTTATTATCAATAAAAACTGCGAGGCCAAAGTTGTAAGAGGCCACTATCAAAATTCCTCACGTCCTTCACAACCACAGCCATCATCAAAATTGCAAGTTAATGGAAATTGACAAACCTTGGCAGGCAGAGTGGCCGCTACCCCAGGTACAATATACAAGTATTGCAATAATTACATTTTAAAAGTTAAAATAATATGATATATTGAATACAGCATCGATCCATGGATTGATGCTGTACTTGCGTTGTTCTCAAACAATAGTATTATAAATGTAAAAAATAAACTTGTATTTTTTTAAAACTCAATAATTTGTATGCTGGAAATTACGAGAACTAATACTCAGTGAACAACTCTACATCAACTCTACAACTCCAAACACAATCTCTGAATTCAACTTTTGTTACTCTAAGTATATTGTTTCTACCTTTTGAATTTGCTTATATAACAAGTACACAAAAAATCCATGGATATGCTTTGTTCCAATTATACTGCATAATTAAAATTGACTTTAACATTAATCTTTGTTTTTGTTTTCAGATAGTTTTCCTCCACCTCGCCGCTCTTCTGATGCCAGTCGTGGAATTTTTAATCCTCCATCATCTGCAGCTGGACGTTGGACGGAAGTCTCCCTACCTATTTCTAAGTTAGTTCAATCAATAAACTCGACCCAGTGCAATCAGACCTGTGTGATATGTTGGACAGAAAATTTACGGCGTAAGTACATTTTTATACATTTTTATAACTGTATATATTTATTATCTTGAATGACTCAAAATCAGAACTAATCCATGGATATGTTTTGAAATTTCCGTTCTTATAAAAAATTATAATTGATAATATTTATTATTCCATTATAGTATTTTAAAATAGAATATCTGTGTATTTTTCTTTTTTAGTACTGAGTCGGATAAGGTATTAATTCACTTCAAGATAGAATCAGCTCGGACCAACAGTTCATTGGAAAAACTGGATAAGCATTTGGATTCCATCACAGATGAAGATACAGACGATGTTGGTGATGATGACTAGGAAGAAAAGGGAAAACGGGCTCAGTCCTCCACCGACGAGGATTAAATCTTCAATATCATTTTTTAACTCTTATTATTTCCATTTTACTTATTTTGATGTTATTTTACAATATATATATTTGTATATAGTACCGGTAGAAGTGACAGAATCATTCCATGGAATGATTCCTTCCTCTCCACATTTTTTATTTTTACCTTACCTCGGACATTATTGTTTTTACTATTATTGACTAATTTTATTACATACAACTTATTTTCTATAACAATTGACAAAGAATTATTCCATGGAAACATTGTTTACTTTATTGCAAAGAATGTATGTACTGTATACATACTTACATAGTATTATTATTTCCCATGTTTTAATGAATAAATGACATTTATATATTTGTATTTTAAAAAGAATTTACACTCAGGTTTTTTACTCTCACTCACGTCTTTTTTGGCATTTAAAACCTATCTACGGCGTATTTTATTCGTATTTTGAGTCAGCCTACTTACGTCTATAAGACGCATTACAACAAGAGTTTAAAAGCCTTCGTGCCTTCACTTGATGAGGGAAATGCCCTCACACGGTATAAATTTGAGGGCAGTGTTTTTGACGGGTGTGCGGGCAAGCAGCATTTGAGGGAAATGCCCTCACTACATTTTAATTTGAGGGCAGTATGTACGTAATGTTGGAGATAGGCCAACTTGTATTTCAATTACTGCACTCACACTTTAAATGATTTTAAATATTTGAATAACCACGACTGTATTTATTAAATATATTTAGAGGCCCCTCAAGGACCGCCACTATGTGATAATGTGCATTTATGCTTATTCATGTAGAATTTTTTAATAACCGTATATACTGTAATACAACCCCGGGTGTTCTACTGTAGTATATACGGTAAATATTTATATTTTTCGGTAGGTAGTAAAAGTCGTTCTACATTTCATGTACAGAAATGTCTTGGTATTAAGAATAGTACCAAGCAGAAATAAAAACAGTACACACATCAGAAGTGCCTAAGTATTTAAAATGTAATGAAGCACAATTGATTACGTATTAGGAATAAGTATGTGAGGGTAAACTTCATAATATCTGTTTCACCCCTTTTCTCATTCAACGTCACATATATTATCAAGCACAAGAGTCTAAACAGTAAAAAGAGTGGACATCAAAAATGTTCAGGCATTGAGAGTAGCATGTAGCAGAAAAGTTGTACTACTGCGAAGCCTATGCAATCAAAAGTGTTCAAGTATTATTACTCCTGCACTAAAAATAGCATGAAACAAAACTGCTTCAGTACATCTTTCATGAATCACAGGTATCTGGCGAGATAAATAATGTGCGCGGCTGTGCATACCAAAATGAACCCAAAACACATTTTGGTGTAGTACAGTACAAAATTCCAAAAAGTTGGGGCAAATTGACCCAAAATCTGTTCTTGGTTCATTTTCATGTGGAGAGTCTTCTACATTCTTCATCTCGCGTCATAAAAAGGGGCGGCACCATTTTCTCTAGGCTGTAATGTATTGGAGTAGTAACCCAAATTGCTGCTATATCGCTATTCATAAGCAATTTTGCAAGTTTCATAATTTGCCCAAATTCCAAAAAAACAAAATGGCCGCCAGTTACAAAAAAACCTTTTTTGGAAATTTTGAAACATTTTTCAAAATTTCCAAATCGCAAAAATGCTTGTACACATATGAGTCAGTTGGAGCATTTTTGCAATTTCAACTTCAGTTTTGACTGACACTAAATTTTGACTCATAACACAAACCCAAATATGCCTATACACATCCATATATGGCAGCATTTGTGCATGGTCAAAATTTCCAGAAAATGCAATTCTGCTTCAAAGTAAACACCTATATAAGCATTTTTTTTTTCTACCACATTGTGGTAGCCTCCCCACCCTCCCCAAACACACTTGGGCAATTGTGAACGGCAGCTATGATTTGGGGTTAAACATTTATGCAAATCAGAATGTGTAATCAAAGTTTATAAGATAGGAATAGGCAAATCCGAATTTCGGCTTTTATATGTAGATCAGTAGATTTATCAAAAAATATAAATAAAGGACTGTGCAAGATTTAATATTTTATATAGCGAAACGCCTTTCTGATGGAGTGGGCTGAAATATTTTATATGTATTTAAAAATTTCCGATTTTGTTTATTTAAAAAGTTGATGTTTCTATTTTGCATTGCAATTGAAACATCTATATTCGAAACAAATTGAATAGCTAAGTATATATCACAATGTCCGATTTTTTCGTTACACATTGTAAGAAAGAGTTAAAAAAATTGACCCTAAGCACGGTACGGAAAAAACTTGCCCCGCACCTGTAAGAAAGAATAACCAATCTTCTCTAACTATATATATAAATACATAGACAGGCAAACACTATTGTTGAAAGAATATGCCCTTGTAGTTTTTAATTAAAACAATTAAAATATCCGATCAATGATTTTGCGGTTTATCCGATCTATTTATGCTGCGTTATATTTTTCTTTATAGATCGCTAGAGTTAGGATATAGACTACAGAATGAAACAATTAATAATCCCCGATTTATTCGACAAAAGCTTTGATTAATTCGTGATCTAACTTTTCTTTATTTTACTTATAAAAGGATAATTAATTGAACTTCTTTTCATTTATATATTGTATAGATTTATTAAAAGGAGAGAGGACAAAAAGCTCGAATGCTCCAGTGAATTCTTAATTTAGTATTGCTTGTGGATATGTAAAGATCCAAGTAAGTTGATGATGGTTTTCCAACATCGTATGACGTGCAGTCAAGGACGATTGTCATCATGATTATTCTTATCTCTGTTGAACTTTTGAATTCTCCAATGTTCTTATCTCTTGCTTTATATAAATCAATATATTTTAACCTATGGGGAATATTATTTTGTAATGATAATAATATTCGTGTACATTTTACACGAAAAGTCTTTGACCTTTTTACATAACGTGAACACAGTTCATATGAGAGAAAAATGTATATTGTTCCTGATGCGAATAAATTTAAATATATAATAATATTATATCTTGGTCTTGGACATAAAATTTTACATTTTACTTGAAACGTTGAGGATTTCTTTTTAGTATAATAAATATACTAGATATTTTCATGTTTGTGAGGAAAAATGTGTGTGTAACAAATGCGTGTATTTTTTCTATCCTGAAACATGAATTTGATACGAGGTCATTAAAGAAAGAGCTATAACGAGAAACAGAAACACACATATTAAATTATCCTCAAATATCATGTGCTGAAATACGAGTATTACTTAATATTCTTCATACACATAAACTGATATGTACCTTCGTTCATAGTAATCTCTAGTTTCATCACATCTCAATCGAAATTGCTCAGGAATACTCTCCATGATTTCAGAGATCTCCTGTTCATCAATTTACACAAAATAATATGATTAACTCACGCAATTCTTAACAATTATATTGTAGGGGTATAACTATATGATAACGGGTCAATTCTATCGTGGATGATTAAATATAATACGGAATGATATAAAAATATAAATATAATGAAATGATATTGATAAATATGAAAGAACCCGAGTTGATACACAGAGTACAAGCGAAGAGCCGTTGATTTTATTAAGTGAGAATCCACATTTTATTTATTAATTATACTGCACTTTTAAATATATAAACTATGAAGAACACGAATGATGATGATAATGGATGATGGAAAGTTGGGTAGGTTGTAGTCCGGCCTCAATTTCACAAATAATGCTGTTTATTATGCATATTATGTGTACGTGGATAAGATAACGGAATAAGTATATCTATTCACGTTACAACATAAAACTCAAAATATGCACTCTTCTTTTTTTCCTTTAATGTCAAATAAAATCAAATAATTGCGTATGTACATACAGAAGCCCAGAAATATTATATTTTAAATATTCATCAATCTCAATTAAATTCCAAATTCAACAGAAATTAAATATAATTAAGTTTCTCAAAACAGCGTGTTGTTCCTCACTCTCAGATACAAGCAACATTCAAAATTCCAAAGGCGCGCAGAGTTTAGTTTAAAATACAAGTGAGGGCAGAAGCGTGGCAGTGAAGGCAATTATTTGGTGAGGGCATTGCGTTCATCAAGTGAGGGCACGAAGGCTTTTAAACTCTGATTATAACATAAAACATCAAGCCCTAAATAAGCGTATTCCAGCGAGACGACTTGAACCGGCAGCAAACCCGGACATTTTCTCCCAGTTCAACCCCGTCTTACTACTCTCAAATATCAAATTTAACTCGTCTTCAATTCGGGTTGTGGTTAGTAGGTTACACACAGTCGGTTGTAGAGAAACCACACACAATAATCAACAACTACCTATATATACGATTTCAATTCTCCGAATTTTGATTTTATATATACTGTCCATTCATATGAAAATAATTATTGACTTTTTTGGAGTTGGTGCAGCGACGATGTCATGTCCTTGGAATTTGGTAGCGAAACCAAGGTGAAAAGCGGTTTTCGCTACCAAATTCCAAGGACATCACATCGCCGCTGCGTCAACTCCTAAAAAAGTCAAAAGTTATTTTTATATGAATGGACAGTATATTATACTTTTGACATTTCCCGCTTATTTTGTTGTCAAATTGTCAGTTGATGTGTGAGTTCAATTTTTTCCTGTGTACACGAGTTCTATATATATACAGATTTTCCTTGAAGCCCTTCGAGTTGCTCGACATTAATAATGAACGGGGTGGAATCAGTATATCCATTTTCTTGACAAATTGCGTTGAAAGTTTGTTTGGATGTATAGATATTCGCAGGGATTTTTGCATTATACAACATTAAAATTTTATTTTATCAATGAAAGGAATTAATTAATGTGTTTTTAATTATTAGAAACTAATTCGTTTGAATTAGTGACAATAGAAGCAGTCACAGCTGACCCTAGGACAGCTCCAGATATCGCAATCATCTTCATAACAAAGATGCAAACACTGCTCATCAGTGTAGCCACCACAATGTTCTTGATGCTCTCCAGATTTTGTCCAAGTTCCATTGAAATTGGGCGTCCCCTCCTGATCTCCCGGTTTAGTCAAATTCCACGTCATCCGGTTCACTTTTTTCCCCTCCTCCTGCAAAAACAAAACAAAATTTAATTCCTTTCCCATATGGAATATTTGTGTCATATAGTATATATACAGATATAAACGTTATATAGATAATGCCCATTTTGAATTGAACTTACAAACGTTGAAGCTGGAGAAAGAAAAATCATGAAGAAATAGAAAATTAATTTGCAGAACATTTTCAAAAAAAGCTGTCTATATAAAACCTTTTACTTTACAATTTGCAATGAGTTGGAGAGAGACTGTAAAAAATGTGAGATGAAAATGGAATGTCAGATGGGAATTGATTTTGATGTATATATACAAATGGATTTTTATATAGGGAATGTAAAATAAAAAGCCAACAGATTTTCCATCTGCTCATAAAAATCTCTCCTTTTATTTTAATGCTGAACAATCGATTCAGATTCAGATGATGACAGATGAGATTAATTAATGCATCTATATATAAACTATACCTGAATTTCTCTGGGGATTTTCCTTGTCAACAAATTGAAGGTTATAGGATTTGAAGTTGAACTTTGTAAACGAATGTAAATGATGGAAGAGAAATGATGAATTCGAATGAGAATGAAATTTTTTACGATCCCTAATATACAGGATTTGATATACATGTGTGTACAAATTTCGCAATCCTCAGCACAACAGAGACTGTGTCAATCTTTTTATTCATTATTCAAATTCAATACAAGGGATCAATGTTTTAGATCCCTTGTAATCCATTTTGTATAATAAAATTGATTTCCTCCCACTATAAATTTTATTTTAATTTAAAGTATATATGGCTTTACAGGCGAATCCCAAAACACTGGCCGTTTTCCAATTGGAGGAATTACAAAAGGTCAAGTCCCGTTTTGTTACGAATCCAATCGATGTAAAAAGACACTTTGGTAAATACAGTCGGGAAATCCTGAATTGCACATTCCTCACTCCCTGTGTTTCCACACAATCAACAAATAAGTATATACATATATATAGAAAATCAACCATTATTTAAATTTGAACACAAAACACAGTGTGTTTAACACACACAGGAGACGAGAAGGAAGAACAGAAATTATAGAAATTCTGTAACAGAATTTGTGTTACAACAGAGAAAATGTGGTCTATAATATTCTGATTGTTACCACAAACGACGATTCCAATGAGCGTCTGTTTCCCATTTGTATCCACCAGAAATAACGGACCTTATAATATACACACATAAACACACACCTTTTCAATGAATGCTATATAGTCAAATGAAATATCATTGACATTTACTAATAAATGATATAAATATTAGATTTTGTTTTTTGCATTATCATTATAAAGTTTCCCAATATTAACAAAAAACCTCCACTGTCGCCATAGCAAGTGTTTTTTCCGGCTTCACCACCCGCACAAATATTCATTTCCCAGACGGTGTCATTTTCAAATGTTTTATTGCATGTAGCCAATGGGAAAAATGGGAGTTGAATTGTCTGGAGAATGTGAACACTCTGGTCATCCTTTGTAAAACCCCATCCAGCACTTGTGAACAACGGCCCTTTTTCAACACAGAGAACAGTAATAAAATTTAAGAATGAATTCATTTCCACACACAGATGCGCATTTTCCACATTTGTTAAATAAACATTTAGAAAAAATTGGGGGATCCTTCAGTTGCCAAACATATATATACCTTCCGTCTCGAAACCTTGTAAAGGAAGCTGAGCAATCCCCATGTTTTTATTCAACTTGAATGGCGGCGATACCTTTATTAGCCCAATATCATTTTTGTTCACTGAACTGCTACAAAGTTTATACACAAATTCATTAGAGTTTTTACATTGGCTGTGGATTTATTCTCGGACTCGACTTAAAATGGATTAAGTTTTCCACATCAAACGTTACGTGTTCGAGGAGGATTTATACTGAAAATGTTTGCTAACTTGTAGTCCTCGTGTTGAATGCTTTTGACTTCCTCCATCAAATGTTCGCTGTCTTCATCGATACTTTGATCGTATTCTCCAGCCACAATGAACACGTTTTTATTTGGACCATCACTGTTGGCTGTATACAATGAGCCGCCGTTAAGATCCATTCTGGACTGATGATTCTCCCAGAAAATTGATGCGTTCGACATCGCAATTGATTGTTGGATTTGAGTGAGATAATTGATGGGAATTGTCCGGGCAAAGCAGGCGAACCTCCAAAAATCCTGCTACTGCTGCTGTTACTGGGGGCTCCTTTATCTTTCTACAATTTCATTGGTGTTGGTGGTGTTGGGGCATTTCGAATCGTTTCGTTTATCCAGGCGATCCGAGCTGCAAATCTGGGAGAGAAAGAGAATTCCTAAAAACTCCAAAACAAAAATAATTTTTGTTTGTTTTTATCAGTTTAAGCGGGATGTAAATTAGTTTTGAATATATAGCCTTTTACTCGGTGAAGACTCCAAACGGGTTCGCTCTATTCTTCAAATAAAGATCCAGCAGACCCAGCCCGACCAATATTGGACCTTTCCCTTCATCCATCGGGGTGACGTAGAGGAGTAAATCCCGGGCTATTATGGATCTTTGTACACAATTCCCGGCACATACGAGCTCTTCTTTTGTGGCCCCACTTTCTCTCATATTATCGTCATGGCATTTGTCATCAGGGACGAAGGAAACAGGGAACTCAAAGAGGGTCAGAAAATCTGTGTCATTTTTGCCACCATTGGGTTGACCTTTGGGCCAGCCGACGGCTGTGAAAATCCGATCCGGACCGGATTTGACTGGAATAGACGCAGATTGCAAATCCATCGGCTGGACGTTTTTGTTGAATTTGAATGGTGGGCTGACGCGAATGAGTGCGATATTATCCTTGTCGAAATCCCCAGGAACTGGCGCAACTATAGTTCTGTGATGATTGATGAAAAAATAAAATAGAATTCTTGCGCATCACGTCACACTTTTAATACACGCACGATCAGATCAACTATATAGAATATTTAGAAAGCTCTATAATGAAAGAAGAAGGAAATTGACGGAAAAGAACGTACTTAAAACCTGGATGGAGAAAATAGTCGACCACTTCCGTTCGTTGTTCTGTTCCTTCTTCTGTGAAAATGATCGTGTCTCCAGCGACCATGTGCCATTCATCCGGATGCGGACTCCCAGCAAAACAGTATGCCTGTGTGTGTGTGATGAAGAGAGACCAAAGAAAACATGTTCAAATTAAGTGTGGGTTCTGTGGAAAAGTGTTTGACAATATATGGTGTAGCTTGAACACGACCCAATTTTCATTGATGATGACCCCACCGCATTCTTTGAGGAAACAGCCATGACCTCCTCCCATGGCCACCAGGGATGGATACTTTTCAGACGAAGTCACCTTCACGGGAATCGGGGGGACTGGATCACCCGGCCCCAGATCTCCACAACAAACGTCCGCTTTTTGCATATTGAATAAAAAAAGAGACCATTTGAATCATAACGCATTGGATAATAATTCGAGCAATTCTCTTCTGTCACATTTTTGAAATATATTTCCAATGAAAATTTGTCACTAAATCTCGGTGCATCAACATTCTGTGAGATTTGGTCACAGGTTCTGTGCTGGAAAAACGGACACGTGGCATTCAAATTGTGAAGCTCCTTCAGGTTGTCAGAATTAATTACCGATTCAAATTCATTTCCAGCATCTAATACAATATTCAAATAAAAAAGTGTAATATTATAGACTGAACGGAATGGGCGGACTTTGTTTATTTGTGAACCCACTGCATTTCGTCCAGAGGAACCAGCCACATGGCAATTTCTCTGACGACGACGAAGGTTTCGGTTTCAATGGCTTTTGCACTGTTTGGCTTTGGTCGAATGCAACTCGTTGACTACAAATTTCGTTGCTCAAGGAGTTGGATAAAATCACAGGTTTTCCACTCGTCACCACCGAAAGCTTCAAAAATAGGAGCAGCAGGGAAATTCCTAACATTTTCAGTCAACGTCTTCTCTCTTTCATATACATATAAACCCAATAAAAATACTTGTTCCATTTAATTTAAGACAAATCACACAGGCATTCCTCTTTAATCTCTTTATTGTTGACAGCACTGAAACGGTTGTAACGATTGTCATATGACATTTGTATTAGTGCCCACACATTGTCATTGTGCATAATAATCGTAATATAGCTATAAAATAAAGACAATTGTTTTTGCAATTGCCGATTGACTGTGTGCGGCACACATTAAACTTGAAAAAACAATCATTTATATAGCGTTTATCATTATAATAATTAATAATTTGTATCATGATTATTTAATCTTTCCATATGCTATATATGTGCGAGGGCAATTCCTTGTCCACATTATGTAAAATATGCAAAATATCTACTTTACTTAGTTAAGTACTTTTACATTTATCAAACGCAACGTTTGTTCGATTCTGAACTTTCAACCTCAAAAGATGTTTTTCCGATGTTTTTCCACCTATATAGAAGGAAATGATGATTTCCACATCTAGAAGATTTCCATCATCTTCAAACTTCAAACCTCACACTTCAAAAGACAAAAGATCTTGTCTCGTATACATATATATATGGCCAGCGTATTTTCTCTCAAGAAAACTATACACACAAATATACAATTCTCGATTGACCCCCATGTCAATTCACAATTATATATTTTCTCCTGTAAAATATAAATCCATTAAATATAATGAAGCCTTTTTTCACAAAGCCCAAATGACCCAAAATCCTCATCAAAAATCACAATCACAGCTGAGCCCGGGAGGAAAATAAGAAATAATGAATGTACATAAAATATTATTGAATTATGTGGTGTTCCACAGTTTATTCAACTCAATTAATGAAATATTAAAAGTAATAAAATTGTTGTATATACTGCTGTGTATACGAGGACAAATAGAAATGTGTGGACTCTATTTAATATTTTTTATATAATTTATTCTTAATGTATGAATAAGATCACACATTCAAATCAATTCATTAACTCATTAGTTGAAAAATGTCCATCGAGAGAAATGGGAACTCTGGCTGTTATTCTTGTGGGGGGTCGTCGTCGTCCGGACCTTGACTTTATGTTCGACCAGCCCATTTTTGTACTTGAAGCTTTTTCCACAGCCTGGGAGGTCGCATCAGATGAATTTAATGCCGTTGTGAGTCTTCAGATGTTTTTGGAGGGTGTGGATGCCGTGTTGGACTTGTGTGAGCAGAATTCGCAGAGAAATTGTGGCGGAGGTCCGCATGGACAGCGAGATGACGCTCCAGCCTCTGCTTGGACCTCTTCGTTTTCCCGCAATGTTCACAGACGAAGCTCGGCATTGTACCTATACACACAGCACATAACCCAAAAACCCCACATAATAACCTTTAATTCGCCACTACAACAATTTAAATTAAATATCGTCAGCTTGGTTCTAAAAGGGCCGATTATCATTTGGCCCCAGACGCAGAATATGCATTGGCGCGCAAATGCATATTCTGCGTCTGGGGCCAAATGATAATCGCCCCTTCCGGGGCTAAGCTGACGATATATATATACTAGCACTTAAATCCCGCCATGCGGCCTCATTCTTTGTCTGTCTGTTTGTTTGTGAGTCACAAGATTTTTAGCGAAAGATACATTTTAGAAACACAGTTAGCGTTTGGTTAGAGCCCAAGGAAAATTGTTGCCCTGCATATGGACACCCGCCTTTCTCACAAAAAAATAATCATGGTTCCAGGATGTATAGTAAAGGAATGGCGGGTTTGGCGGTTTCTTCCCGCCCAAAAATTGCCAATCAATTCGCCACCAGTTTCCCGGCATTCTTTCATCATCCGCTTTCCAACAAAAAAATAATCATGATTCTAGAATGTATAGTAAAGGAACGGCGGGTTTGGCGGGTTTTGGGCGGGAAGGAGTCGTCCGATTTCGCCCAAAGTAGTTTCCCGGAATTCCCTTATTTTATGCTTTTAGACAAAAAAAGAATCAAGACTCTAGGTCATACTGTTCTCTCACAATCGCGTGACTAACAAACAAACAGACTACGCAATATATACAGAGGAGTGTGATTATTATGTATAATTATTGTGGTTGTGTATATACCGGCGTGAAAGAATCGAATGTGACGGGTCATGACATTTCTGGTCTGCTGGAGGGAGCCACACGTCCCACATTTCCATTCCAGTCCATTATTATGATTGTGGTCGTCGTGGTCGTGGTCGTGGTCGGGCTCCTTGAGCTTCTCAAATGGCCATTTATCGTCATAGAGGAAGGTGAGGCCACCAGGGAGTTTCCGGGTTCTCACGTTCACTCGCTTCTTATTGGCTCGCGGCTGGCAGAGATGATTGTCCAGGCCAAACTGACTCTCCCACGTTCCCTTACAATTCCGACAAGTCGGCAGATCTGAATTCAAATAATATATATATATATAAAAAACAGCCGAAAGGATCCCTATGATTAAATTAATTACAATTAATATAATTATTATATATACGTTTATAGTTTATGTAATAAGAATAGTTTGTTGTTGCACAGTTGAATTGATTGATTTGATGGCTGATGGGTGTGGATTTAATGCATACCGTGATGGCTGCGGAGGATGTGCCGGTGAATCCCGAGCCGGTCGGACCTCGATCTATTACAGGTCCCACATTGGAAGCGAGTCGTCCCTTTGTCAGTGCCATTGCCATCGAGAATGGGGTCATTGGGGTCATTGAGCTCAGTCACTACCTCATAATAAGGCCACTGTTCCTGGTAAAGAAACTGACCAGGTCCGGTCCGGACGTACCTGGAGTTGGACCGAGACTTGCCAACGGGCTCAATGGGCTTCCCGTGGAGTCTTCGGGCATGTCTCCTCAGGCATACCGCGGTTTTGAAGGCTTTCGAGCAATCCGGGCAGGGAAACCGCCTGGGCTGCCCCACATACCGACTCACCCTCTCTTTCCCCCCGTTGACCCCTTGTGTGTGCTGCTTTGGTTTTGGTTTTGTGGCGGGAGTGGAAGTCGATGCATGGGAATTTGAATTGTCTAATTCTCCCACATCTAAATACAGTTTGTAGGGAAAAAATATATACTCATACAATTATTGAAATTAATTAAGTTTTCCACATAAGTAAGTAGGAATCAATTAATTCCTGTGAAATACTAATAGGAAAATAGGGAAATAGTATCATTTCTATAGATTACCGGGTAAAGTCTCGGGGAAATCCTCGGGGTCGAGGTCATCATAGGCGTTGACATCCGGCTCACTCCCGCCCCCATCCCAATCATTATCATCGTGAGCAGCTCCATCCGAATCGCAATAATCCGAATCCGCATCATCTTCACGCCGGATTTGTATTTGTCCGTCTATTTTTATTTGTTCTGCTGGATGATTTGTACTGGATTTTAGTCGTCCTCTTTTGGTGATTGTGGCTGCTGATGCGGCTCCCGCATTGTTGCACTTGGTCAGGAGGACTTTCGGTGTAAAACCTATGTATATATATAGACGCCCTCACACACAATAACAAAACACAGGATGAATTTCAACTTGTAAATTTGAAATTGACATGTGGTCCAACATTATTTAATATTTAATAATTGATTGTGATTACTCATTATTCACAAAATTATGTCATGACTCATGAGCGCTTTTAATATGACCCGGAAATTTAATTAAAATGATTGTATATAGGTATAATCTCACGTGTGAAAATAATCCGACGGAGATTGTCCATGTGATTTATTGTGCTGGAATAAAGGCCGTCGTCGTTCATATTAATTGAGTACTCGTCATCATCATCTGACACGGCTTTCATTTCCGTCCCATTTTTTCCAATTGTTGTTGTGATGGGGTCGTTGTCGTTCCTTTTCCTGGTGGTGTCAACAATGGTCATTGTGATGTGGGCCAGAGTCCGGTTCAACTCGCTCTGGAGGGATTCCAGCTGTTGATGCAAATCGTACAGTTTAATTGCCACGGCACGACACTTTGTACAGAATGGAAATGGGAACTGATCCAATTGAGACAAATGTACGGCAGAATTATAATTATAATTTAAATCCAAGTCTAAATGAGTACAAAATATTTTCCAGACGGTCCGTTCAAATTGTGACTGGGACAGGGTGAGCGGGTTTTTGAACTTGAGGTCACAGACGATACACGTCGTCATCGTCATCGTCTGTATACAATTGGGAAAACTTATAGAAATATAGAAATATACACCAACTAATTTGTTATCACTTTGATAATTGATTCGTAGTTTGCAGATTGCAAATGCAATTTGGAATATAGAGAAAATAGATATTATAGACATAGATGGGACTCTCCATATATATCTTTTTAATACATTGAGCCTCAATTTCCACTTTTGTGCTCCAACATATGCTCTGTACTGGTGACAGGTGGGGTAAGAGTGTATAGGTGTAGATCCATGAAAAACTAGTGGGATTTTGGGACTTTTGGAATTTTCCTGGCTATTCAAAGATTCAAACGTGACCGCCGCTATTAGCCATTGAGAGCAGTTGTTGAAAGAACGACAAAAGCTGTCATGCAGAGCTTCCTTTTAGAGTAAACGACTCTACACGAAGACACCCTTGGTCTAAGAAGGTTTTGGAGGATGGACTTTATGTAAAGAATTCAACGATTTTTTTGATTGGCTAACCATCGTTAGCCAATCATAAAAATCATTACGTCATTTTTTGTGGAATTTTGCACTCCCCACGTGGCTGTATTTACTAGTATTCAGTAAATCGCCCTTTTTTTTGTAAAATCCGAAAAATGGTCCCGTACATATGCTTGTGCGTCCTATCTATGTCTAGTATATCTATTATAGAGAGAAGAAATATTTCCCATTTATATTTGGTTTTGTGGCAAGTCGGCAAGGATTTCAGCCGTCGCGTCGCTTTCATCTCCACACACGAAACCGGTATATGAATATTCTGTGTATGGAATCGGTATATGAATATTCTGTGTATGGAATCGGTATATGAATATTCTGTGTATGGAATCGGTATATGAATATTCTGTGT
>JAIUND010002568.1:0-21424 GCA_034699125.1 Gisinianus flammeolus
TTTCAGGTGATGTGCGAACAAAAAGACAAAGTAAATTCATTGTCAGTGACTGAAAACTCGACTCGCCCGAATCGTCATCAATCAACAGAAATATTTGTGCACACAGAGAAAGTTGACGGCCGATGGGACTAATTTCTTAGTTGTCAGTTGAAAGTGCAAAAGAAGTTCTGGTGAAAATGGACGAGAATGAGTGACATTTTTATTCGAATGCTCACTCGTCTAAATTTACTCTTTTCTTTAATTCTCAATGTTTGACTAGACAAATTGTCTGACAAGAAAACAGGAAAAACTCTATTGAATTTAATTGAATACCGTTTTTCGTTTGCATTCAAACTTTGCAAACATGGATTTATTTGCTAACATTTCAATTATCCAAATGAGTAAAAACTAGAAATCGATTGATCGAACATCTTTTGACAGAAAACAAATGTACAAAATCAGGATGAAAAAAATTCTCATCGAGAATGTTCATTAAGGAAAATCCGTTTACAAAACATGAAAAGTCTGAACTAGTTAGAACTAAAAGTGGAAGAGGTTTAAATATATTTGACCAGACTTTAAAGAGAAAAAACATAAAGAAACGTAACATGCATAAAAATGTTTATGAGAATTCTATCATAATAAATAATAGTTGCATAATTTTATTTTATTCACAAAAATCGTTTCATGGATTAAATTTTATTTCATTTTCCGAGTCCAACAGCAGACTTCCAATCCAATGAGAATTCCGATCGGGGGAAATGTGTTTGATTTTGACTTCCGGCTCGTCTTTTTTCATCTTCCTGTGAAAAATAAACGGACAAGTCTTTTAATTTAAGCAATTAAATTTAAAATGAATTAAATGTAAAATATGTGGGAAATATTTTGTTTGTAGAAATTAAAAGTATAGTGAAACTGACGGAGTTGAAAATGCGGCCGGTTTGGATCGTCCATTCCGAATCCCATTGAAATTATCTAGGAGGATTTGTTTGGTTTGATCGGTGGGTTTTCGTTGTGATTCTGAGGATTTCCAGCTGTCCTCAAAATATTGGATTCCATCGGGGAGTTTCAGTCCAACTTGATTTGCGGCGAGTCGCTCCACCGAATTCCCCAATTTGTTCGCAGTGAAATAAACAAAATTTCGATGGGTATTTATGAGAAGAGCTGGAAAATAAGGCGAAGAATCATCAGATTGATGGATTTGAGCACCCAAACACATTTTTCCATCTCGTTCAGAGGCTGACGACGGTGTTTCCCGTTTTGTTTTACTCTTTGACGGATTCAAGTGGGTTTGAATGTGTCGATCCCTTGTGCTTTCATACTTGAATTCCCGCATGCAGGGAATCATCGGACAATGAAATGAATTACCATGATTTAATTTGTCATGTCGCTTCAGTTGACTTTTAAATGGGAATTCCTTTTGACATGTTTGACAGAGTTGCAGTCAAAACTTTTTTCTTTCCTCATCTGTTAAATTTCAAATTCAACCCTATTTTTGACTTTCAATCGTATAAATTATGATTTTTCTTTTCTCCTCGTCATTTTCCTTCACAATTCATAATGATTTTCGCTCACAGAATTTAATACGGCAGAATTTTTTATGTCAGAGTTCAAAGCCAAATGTTTTTTTTGTATGATATCGTATTTGAATTTTGAATTTTTAGGGAAATCTGTGTGCTGAATGGAAATAATTGAGCGATAAAGGTTTTGTAATTAGTTTTTTTCGAATAATGAAACAATAAACACATTCCATAAATTTGATTCCGTAATCGAACCTTTTCCTTTTCTCTTTTCGCATTCATTATTTCAAAAGACATGAGAAAACTACACAAACATAGGTACTTTGGTACATTTCCATTTGACAACTTTCACCCTTATTCACATCCATAGCATGAGTAAAAATAATTATCAAGTACTTATGTATGTAAAATTAGTGAAACTTTTACTGTAAAAGATATAATTAAATTAAAATCCTTTAATGTTTTAAATGATTAAATCATGGAAATATATCACAGTTAAAATCCTTGAACACGAATTTCAATCCTTTTCCTTTTACATCCCTTCACATTTACATATATAAGTTATAAAACCTTAACGAACAAAAAACAGAAAATAATTATTGTCGATCTTGTTATCCTATCGTATAGAGGAGAAAATTCTAAGCATATTATGTATTAATTTTGTATCTCTAAAGTGAAAATCCTCGGAGTTTCTTAACGAACGTAAAGTCAATCATTGGACTCGAAGAAACTGGAAAATGGAAAAGTTGAGTCTCACAGAATATATTCCTCGTACAAGGATGAAAATCTCTTATCTCTTCCATGCCTGAAGGCATAAAACGTGGCTATATAGCAATTGATGCTATAGTCATATAATTTGTCCAAGTTTGAGTGACGTCAGAGATAAGACTGCAAAATAAATTCCTGGACTCGATTTTTCTCTTTTCCAGTTTCCTCGAGTCTAAAGGGATTGACTTTTACGTTTCTGAAGAAACTCCGAGGATTTTAACATTAGACACAAAATTAATACATAATATGCTTAGAATTTTCTCCTCTACATGATAGGACAATAAAATGGACGAAAAAGTGAAAATAATTATTTACCCTATATATAGATTCGAACCATCTTGATTATTATAGTTGACTCGTTTCCGTGTTGAGTTTTCCTTTGATGGGCTTGCCATTTTAAAAGTCAATTCTGAAACGAAAAAATTATTCATATTCAGCAATCATGTTTTCTTGGTATTATAAAAAATTATAATAATATTCAATTATTACAATACCTATACGTATGACATGCTGAAAATTTAATCCACCTGACTTTTATATGGACATTGTCGTGTGGACGGACAGGGCTTTTGGAGCCAAAGTCACCTGCAAGTACTTCAATTATTCGGTTTCAAATCCCTGCTTATCCGAGGTTAAATCATCTAACTTAAATGTCCACAACACGTCTTAATAATTCCTTCCATGTGGAGCTGAAAGGTATATGAATTATGAGGTGTATTGTTGACTTGTACTCGCAATGTATTTATTAATGAGAGGAATTATAGACGGGTTTGGTTCGTTTTAAATAAGTAATTTCCTATATATAAAATGTATAACACTTTCAGAGTTACAATTTCAAAAACACTCGAATTCGAGATTCACCTTTATTGTTTATTTTCACAATTTCCCACTAGTCAATTCACAATAATTTTGATTCAATCCCCACTAGTCAATTCCAAAATGCTGAGTTCACAATTTTAAATTTTAATCTCTAATTCACGAACATTTGATAAATATACTTGTTATATTTTAAATGGCACAATCTCAAATAATCAAAAATGACTGTAGCTGATTAGTATTAATTGACTCGATGTGGTATATTTTCCAAATTGAGGAATATATGTATATAATTATAATTGAGTTTTTCTTAATAACTCACTAAGAAATGAAAATTCACAATGAAAAGAAAATTCTCAAAAAACACAGTTTATTTCTCTTGTGAGAATACTGAAACTTGATTACTGCTTTACTTGATGTGAAAATCCGACTGTCCAGCCTCATGTCCGTCTCTCTCTTCCTCATGAAAAATCAAGTCGTTCCCCGTGGAACGCTTTTTTCCTTGCTCTATTTTCCCTTTACTTTACTCTCGAACCGTAAGAGAGAGTGAGAAGGAGAGAGAAAATGATTTCCATACTGACGTATGGAATATAATAATAATAATAATTTATTTAAATATATGGGGTTTTTAAATAAAACCCAACAGAGCTCTCATGACAAGTTGACGACAGCAACAGCAGCGAATGAGGAGAATCTGTAGAGAAGAATATGTGAAGATTAATGACCTTTTCTGCCCATTTGAGTCTTGAATACGCACTTAAAATGGATCAGGTAAAGTTAATGCCAATTATAAATTATGTAGATGAAAGACAACTAAAGAGTAAATAGAAGTATGAGTATTATTATACCAATGCTTTCTTATCAAAACACACGATGAATGAGGATTTAAGTAGTCCAACTGAAGTGCCAGCAACTGAATAATAATCAGCAACAATTATGAATTAATATAATAATGCTGCGTATGTATCCATTTCACATTTAATTGTTGGATGAAAGTCTTGTCACGAAATTATTGCTAAAAAATGGAAAAGATAAAAAAATTCCTCTTGTGGATTTCAAAAAAAGTTTACCTCTCGACGACAAGGAAAACTCACACTCACAATTTCTTGTCCCCGTGTGAGCTTGGACGCTTTTCAAACAAATCGTACATGGCAATTCCAATTCTTCGTATTCTCAACTCTTCCTGAGTCACTAACTGCTGAGGGGGCACTTTTTTAGTTTTTTATTTTATTTCGTTTGACATCGACAGGTTACGATAATTAGCATGGGATCGCGGACAAAACTTGCACAAATGAATGCCACGAATTTCCACGTGAATGCAATGAAAGTACTTTAACCAAACAATTGTTTTTTTTTTCGTTTCCTATTGTGGCAGCTCAGCTTAACATTGTGCCCCATACGCAACAATGTTAAAGACAAAGCGGTATAGTAGTTTTATGTATGGCTGAATCCTGTTGATTTTTTGCAAATCATATGAAAGTTGTATGTTTAGAATAACATATCTAAAAATGAGAAATGCTGCCTTCTAAAACATGAATAAACTGAAAACGGATTTTCACTCGTCGGTGAAGCGCAATGGCATTGTTGAAATCCCGTTCAAATACTCAGACGGCGTCCAAGCTTCTCATAAAAGTTGAATTATAAAATTATATTTGCCCATTTGAATACTACAATTAATTTATAGGATTGTAATTAAACGCTGGACTTCGGTCTACATTGACCCATCGTTAATATTTTGGTCGATATATTCACCCAAGTTTTGACATTTTGGCCTAAATTGACCCTAATTTTACCCACATTTCGAATATTGGCCTAAATTGGCCCACATTTTCAATATTGCCCTAAAAGGACCGAAATCTTGCATGGCGACCCGAATGGACCAAACTTGAAATTTGTTTCAAGTACATAGTGGAAAGTATATAGTGGTAGTGAAGTGTTGGAAATTTTGAGTAGTGGAAAAAGTATATAGTGGTATATAGTTGAAAAAATAATATTTCAGTAGTGGAAGTGGAGTGGAAAGGCAAACGGCCAAGACGTCACGTGTTTTACATTTACATTTGAGTATATTTATTAGTTTATTTCTTTATATGGAAATCCTCTTTTTTTTATAACAATCCACAAATTATATATTATTCTATGAATTATTATCAACTGCGTATGTACGACGTACATTGTACGTTTTCATGTTTCATGTTCAAAGCTGTACAACTGCAAATAATGCCAAATGCAAAGTCCATCACTCGGGTCTTAATTGCTCTAGTTATTGTTATCGTGTTTGTGCTTGTGTTTTCAGTAATTAAGTGTAGAGTCAATTAGTCAATTCATTATTCATTACAATCCACTTTTCAATTCTTTTCTTCGCCCTGTACATAATTTCTTTGTTTACAATGTAAACTTTACATTCACAATTAAAGCTATGTATATATTATTATTATTATATATGATTTTTAGTTTTCTTATTTCTACTCGGCTGCCAGTTTTTCCATTTCTTCTCTACGGAATCGATAAGTATTCCATCCTTGTAGCTCCGTGTAATTAATAGCTTTTAATTTTTCCTATATATATATAAACACAATCCAAAATTTTTATAATGCCACCACTTCTCTGATCAAAATCTAATGTCGAATATATCGAGCAATGTATAGTCAATGAGAATTTGATTGAATTATATAATTAATTACATAGAAAGTTCTAGCAAGTTGATTCCAGTCTAAACATTCCAACGTTATACGACAAAAATCTCCTTCTACTCCAATCTGCAGATGCGTTTGATAATAAAAAATAAAAACAATGTTCAATTATATAGTTTTAGTTTTCCCTGTGAAACATATGTGGCTGTAAAGTAATTAATATTAATTGTAAATGTACATGATGAAAGTTGAACTTGCCTTTGCCAATAGTTTAAGGATCCTCGTGCCGACCCCTTGAGTCCGATATTTCGGAGAGACATAAAAATCCTCCAGATGTATACCTTTCCCCAACCACGTGCTGTACGTGTAATAGTAGAGAGCATATGCGATGACCTTTTCTTCCTGGGCTTCCGGATTCTTCACTTCCCCAACGAGGCAATGGAAATACGGAGGGTCACTATCAAATCCATCACGTTCTAAAGCTATATAAATAATAAATATATATGTCAGGAAAATTCAGAAAAATGACAGGTTCAAGTATACATTTATATAAATTACAAATCCATAAGGATCCATATGGATATATAAGTAGGTACACGCGTTGAAACTTTGAAATTATGTATATATATCTTTACCTGGGGCAGTTAATTGTGCTTTCTCTCCCATTTGCTCATAATCAGCCAGTTCTTTAATCAAGGAGGCGATCGCTTCACAATCTTTTCTCTCGGCAACTCTCACCAAAATCGTTTCAACCATGTTGAGACGGATTTATTAATAATTTTATGTACAGATATATATACACTTATTGCACCTTTTTCGAATCCAATATAGGGATTTCTATCACAAAATCCAAAGTGTCGTCACACGGACCCAGCGATGAGAAAACTAGGAATTCCTCCAATAAAAAAACTGAATAAAAATAAAAGGATTAAAAAATCACAGCAAGGTCACGTCTTTCAGGTAGCAACCACATGTAAATTGTAAATGGTAAACATACGATAAATGACATAATTTGTGTGGACGACGAAAATCAAATGAAAGAGACAGCCGGTTTCAAGTTTCACATAGAAATTCCTACTTGAATTCCTAAGTGGAAAAATTTGTAATCCACACAAAACTTCATCAAGGATATATCGATGGAAAAAACTCCAAGAAAAAAACCTTAGAATTTCTAAGGTCTAAATCGTAAAAGGTTTTTTACACTTTCTCTTTCTCTCAATCCACAGTAAAGATTTTTTAGTTTGATTTTTGTACGAAAAACGTACTGGATTTATTAGTAGTCGTTCGCTGTTCAGAGGGATTTGCATCAACATATCACACAAGTTCAAATATGTAAAATAAAAATGCTTAATGAAATACACCGAGTTGCTAAGCTCTTGATTCTTATTTGGGATTCAGACACATATTATAACATACATATATTTGCATGGAATGTCATCGTCTTTTCATTTTTGTCTATGATTTGGACAAGTTGAGAAGAGCATCTGCTTCCATTGCATATGCAACCCAACCTTCCGTGAGCGTTGAATTAAATCCACCACATTTGTCATAAAATTTAATTGCCGTCGAATTCCAATCTAAAACTTCCAGCGTCATTCTCGCAAGATCCAATTCCTGGCAAATCTGTGTGTGTCGTCCATTCATTAAAAAGATGACGAATTTATACATGGAATATAGATAGAATATAGAATCCGTGTATTTAAAAGTTAAAATGAAAACATATAGCGACGGACAATTTAAAATTTAAATAATGTCAAAGATCAGTATAACAATATAAGTTTTATATATAATTACCTTTCCTAATCCGGACATTAATTTGAAGCCAATTCCTTTCCCTCTACAAGTTTTTGATACACACAAATCTTCTAAATGCAGGGACTTCCCTTCGAATGCGGCGTAACTGAAGAAATATAAAGCAAATCCAACGACTTTTGATTTTGATTGTCTTTGCTCCGTTGAATTATTGCCATCTTCATCTCTATCCGATTCATCTGAAGAGATTTCCTCTGCTACTAAGCAATGAAAGTACGGAGTAGAAACATCAAAGCCATCTCGTTGGAGCTCTGTTATCAAAAAAAAAATACAAAAGGGAAAATATAATTAATTACCAACCTCATTCGATTTTATAGTGTTGCATTTTCAAATGAAGAATTTGAGTGCATATATACATAATAGTTTGGTTACCTTCAACTGTCAACATTGGTCGGTTGTCCATGTTCTGATGACTCGCCAATTCCTTTTTCAGTCTCAGAATATCTTGACAGTCTTCTCTCTTTGCATGACGAATCCTGATTTCCGACATTCTCAAGATTGTCTTTATAAATTCTTTATATAGTGTCAGCTGGGGAAAATTTACATGCGTTCTCACACTCTCGACTTTATTCGGCAGATGAAAATACACAAGGAAATCTGTAACTTTGGCCCTGCTCAATGAAGCGACGATGAAGCTAACTCAAAAAGTCAAGTGTGTAAATTTTTTTTAGACAATAATACGAAGATTAAAGTTAATATTTATTTCAAAAATGCGATTGGAAATGTATTATACAAAACACAAAAAAAATAGTCAATCAAAATCAAAATACACAACCACCGACAACTTTTTATATATACACTCAAATCTCTACAAAAAAAAGGAAAAATCAAAAATGGACTTGATATATATATATATTATATTTGAATGCGACGACTAAACTATACTCTACTGATAAAATGTTATCAATATTATATTGTCTTACATTAACCTATATTCTATGTAATTCAAACGTTAGTTATATTATATAATAGTTGTTACATTATTATTATTATCGAAATGCTTATACGTTATATTAAATAATTTATATTTATAAATTATAATAATTCACATGATTAAATATATGAATTATAAATACGCTCCGGATTTCGCTTATTTCGTCTTACTCAAAGTCTTTTACAATTTTTACAAAATGACATTGTGTTGCTCCTATGTGGATGTGGAAGTAGTGTGAACATGTCAAATGACATTTGTCATGTAAATAGGATATCATAACAGTGTAGTACTATTTACTAAGTACATTAAGTACATTAAGTATCAATATTATTTGAAATAGAGAAACTGCTATTATTTATACATAAGAATGACAAATGTTCTTGTTCTTTTGTTGGGGTTTTTTTTGGAACTCGGAACGAAATACACACACACACACATTTTACACAATATAATAATCATTTAAATAGTTTAATAATTATTGTGAATTGGAAGATCTTGGTGTAAACTATAAAGCTGAATTCAGTCGTCATCATCATGACATGGAGAAGAGGGAGGGTACCGAGAGTATATATAATATGTTTTAAATATATAAATTTTACGAGTTGGATGAGAGATTGCGGTCAGGTCCCATTATTCCATAAAACTTATATCGTGTGTGTCTAGATTTAAGGATGAGAACGAGAGAGAGAGAAAGAGTGAAAATATATTATATATAGATAATCTCAGTACTTTGTTGGTTTACTCCATTCCAGAATACTGCATGACTTGAATTTATTGTAAATTTTCATTGATGTGGCAGCATCTTCAATAGGACAATGAAACTCCTCCTGGATTTTTTCGTTCAGATATGTACGAGCTAATTCTTCGAGAGATCTTTTTTCCCAACCGTTATTTGGTGGTTGACGATATCGAACGAACATTCTGTATCAAAATGTAGTCAACAAATAACATTAATTAATTGCAATGAATAAGCATGTGTAATTTTGTAAATATAGCTTATTTATACTCATATACAAAATTAGTGATAATTATATAAGTTTTTACAAACCTAGCCGAAGCCGTGTCCCGTCTTAATTCCTGTGGTATGTCTCGTTCTAATTGCATTGACTTTAAATCTTGGTCGAGGTCATGTCCTACAACTGAACATAAAATAAAATATTAAAAATATAATACATATGATTACATTTTTGCTTTGCTAAGGTATATCTACATTTTTCCCGTATGCCACTTACCTAAATTCTGATGCAGAATTTGAAATACCTCAGACTGAGCTTTTCCAAATGAAATGCCTGAAAGTATAGAACAAAAAGAACAAATAGTTGTAAATTAAAACTTTTAATATTTGTACATAATTATTAGAGCTTGTAGATTGTTCATAAACATGAAAGTAAAGATGAAGATTTACCCTCTTGCAAAACTTGTCCGATACAGATTCCGTGTAGCCAGCTGTTATCACATAAAATCCTGGTCTGAGGACGAATGAACTGCAAAATTGATTCATTTTGTAAATTATAATCCACGTGTATCATGCTCATTTACATGTTCACAATCAAACTTAAAACAAAATGAACTCACATTTAATTGCTATTTTATTAGTACAACACTATGACATATTATTGTGATTTTGCGATGATTATTACCTGGTCATACACAACGCGACAACTCTCATCCACAATGACCACTTTTATAGGGAACTTTGTACTCTTATAATGACCTGAAAACAATCATATAAAATATTAAAGTCCATCGTTGCATCATAGTCATCATTCATCATCATCATCATCATAAGATAAGATAATATCATATATAATTAGTATGTAAGTACTTAGATGCATGGTACTAATGATTGTATGTATAATAATATAATTATTTACCTGATTCTCTGTCCTCTGCATCAATCATTTCTGCGTCTAAAAATATATGAGTTTACGAATTACTATACTTGTAAATTACAAGAAACAAATGCCTGTTGAAAAGGTTGTTCGGACCAAAGTCAATAAATAATAATACTACTATGTGCTACTACTACTAACAATAAGTTGTAGTAATAGTAATGAATTGTGCAATAGCCCAAAAAAAACGGAGACTCTCGATTTGAGAGTAATATAATATAAAAATTTAGATTTTAAATCATACCTATCGCAAATGCAACTCTGGACTCGCTTCCTGGGTTTTGATTTTGGTTATTCATTCTTTCCAAGGAGTTTAATTCTCGTACAAAGAACTATAGAAAGCCAAAGAGATGATATTATTATTGCATGTTGACATTTTGACAATTCGAAAGGGTTAAAGTTTTAATGCAGTTTTGATGTCAAATAAATGGAATAACGTGTGCTAGACTTTAGTTGAACTTACACAAAGAGCAGAGATCAGGTCAGGTCAAGTGGTTCAAGGTGGTCCCCCGGTTTTGCCTTTAGTATTTGGGGTATTAAAAGCAGGACTTAATGAATTTAATTGAGAAAGACAGGAAATCAAAGGCAGAATTTTGCAGAATTTTTTGCAAAAATGCAAAGCCTATAATTTTTTTTAAATTTCCCACACGCGCGCAAACTACATTTTTAAATCCTGGATTTGATTTTGGAATTAAAAAAGAAAGTGTAAAATAATTATCAACAATTAAAAAAGTTCACATTTAAATATTTAATCATCCTTCACCTTTAACCGATTCAAATTAAGCATCTGACTAGACTTGAAGGTAAGTTTAACATAACATAGATAAAGCATAGTCATACACACACAATGACAATAATCTAATGGTAGATATTTGAAAAGTCATTATTTTTACATTAAATTGTTTTGTTTTTTTTGGTATATATAAATTACAAACATTCATTAAATATTTGTTTGATGATTTAAATGAAGGAATAAAGGATAACAGGAAGATGAGGAAGAAATCAAAAGTCACGTATGAAGTCTTCGAGGACGACACTTTTGGCGGAGTGATTGATGTGGTCAAATTAAACAACAACGAAACCGTACACATAATCGAAGTTCTACCTGGTGATCTTGAAGAGCCAAAGGAGGAAGATGATTCAGAGGAGTCAGAAGTGATTTACGTACCTCAAAATGGTTTTGATAGCGATAATATCAGTTCAAAACATTCGCATCAATTTGTGGATTGTGAATCTCCATCGGATAATAATGTTATTATTATCAATACTACTCGACACCAATCTACCGACGACGATGATGATGATGAAAGTGAAATGAGTTCCTCTCATCATCATCATGAACGAACCCATGATATTAAAGGAAAACAAATCCATGAGACTGACTGTGTAGAAATAAATAATGAGGAAAGTGGTGGGGAGGATGACGATGAAGATCCAGATGGAATGAGTGACTCGAGAAAACTGGACTACAGTATAAGCCTAAATAAGAAATTGAGTCATAATCAATTGGAAAAGCATAGACGTGATGATTTAAAAGCGTGTCTGGAGCGACTCAAAGCTCTTGTGCCCCTTGAAGACAGTCGACAAAAATATACAACAGCGGCTCTCCTCCGTAAAACTAAATATTTGATTAATAAACTTGAAGAACGGGAAAGACGAAATGTTGTTTTTAAAGATCAATTAATGCGGGAACAAAAATATCTTCGCCGACAGTTGGATCAGGCTCAAAAGAATTGTTCTACTATTCAGCCTTCATCAGCTCCCAGTTTACCATCCAATTCAAATCAATCATCAAATCGAATGATGCCAAATGGAGTTCAATGCCAAATCCCTCGTAGCAGTTCGTCAATTAATAATAAACCGAATTATGGAAATTATTCTGTTGCTTCCTCCTCCTCATCTATGAATAATTCTCGTCCTCTCCTCTCTCAACAACTTCATCTTCAAACTTCTAAAACTCCACCAATTTTAAAACGTAAACAGCAGCAGCAACAACAACAACAACAAATTCATCATCAAGTTATTCATAAAACTATTCCTTCCACTTCCGCTTCTTCTCTGCTGTCCTCAATGGAAGAGAATCATAATCCGGAAATTTTGTACATTCAAGCCCCATCAAATACAGATATCAACTCGGAAACAATGGATGATGGGAATTCTACGACCACCTATGAATTCATCACTACGGGGACTTCGGAAAATGACACGTTCACATTAAATCCAATTGACTCGTCGGAAAGCTACTGTATTATTATTGATACTAGTCAGATGGTTCATGACGATGATTATCCCACAACATTGCATAGTACACCGTCTGACTAATCGATTACATTATGGTATATATAGAATGTAATGTTTATATGTTATAATTAATTATGAAGACACTTTAAAAAAAACCTACGACATACAAAATACGTACAATTTTATCTTATTGTTTAGACTTACAATTAATGTTAATTATGTGTGAATTCAATTGTTCTCTATCCTCCAAAAAATGTCAATCTTTTTCTATTTGTAAATAACAAAAGCCTATTTCAATTAAGTAATAATTTATAATACAGATGTTCATTCATTTTTCCCGAATGTACTTGCTTCTGTCAGTTTTTAATTATTATTACCAACAACATGTTGTTGCAAAAGGTAATACATATTTATATTTCATAAGAGTTACTGTTTTTTCTGTGATTTTTCCATTACTTTTCGTTTGTTTTTGGATTTTAATTTGAAAATATGATATATATTATATATGTATGAATTTTGAGAATAAAGTTATTACTTAATACTTAATTAAAGGACGATATCTAAATTTGTTGTCATACAGTCATTTATTTGTCATTCAATAAACATAAATCGTGTCTAAATTAAATCTAAATCATTAAGTTTACAAAAGTAGTTTTAAATACATACATATAATATGAAATATTTGATGGTGTATCATATTAAATACTGTCTAAAGTAATTCATCATTAATGCGTCAAAAAAAATAGTTAACTAACTGTAAGTCCTTACATATACGGTGTACTCAGTAGTACGGCAGTTGATAAAACTAAAATAGGAACTAATAATATTAGTGACATATTAGTCAAATATTATGTGACTGTGAAACAGAAAAAGAATGGAAAAGGTATTAGCCATTTCTATATGACTTCACATGTCATTTAGTAATACCTGTTCCATTATTTTTCTCTTTCACAGTCACATCTGAAGGGAAAAGTAATAAGTAATAAGTAAAAAAGTACGTAAAATAAAAAAGTATGTAAAATGACTTAATTTAATACTGTATGATAACGTTATAAAGAAAGACTACATAATTTAGATAAAATGCATAGGATATAAATCAGCAAAATTCTTTTCTATTCGCAAATACTTGTTCAGGGCTGCAATGTCGCCCATAATTTGTTGTCTGTGAACATAGAAAAAAATAAGATAGGTATAATTTTTGTCCTTTCTACGTTTCCTCAATGAACAACAAAGACTTCGTTGAATTAAATACTTACGGCTTCCCTTCCACAAGCGTTTTGGCTCTGGCTGCAGCCCAATGAGCATAGTATGTTGGGGCTGGGATTCGGACGGCTCGGTTACAGCGTACATACATGTAGCAAAGATAATACGTGAGGATCTGAAGCTTGTTCATCGAGAGCTAAATAATAATAGCAAAAATAAAGTATTTTTTATTACAATACATGAATAAATAACCTGTCAATGAATATACACATCAAAATGGACTTGATATAATAATTATACTTTCATATTAAATTGCTATTCAAAACTCACGTCAGAATCATCCCAAAGTACATGACATCGAGTTGGCCTGCTCGTTCCCTATATATATTTATTATTTATATACATACAAGAAAAAAGGAAAAGACGAAAGTTTTTCATTGCTGCTAAAAACTCGAAAAAATTTCACTGCGCATAAAAAAATACGAAAACAAAAATGTTTGTACCAAAATTCCCTGATGTGGTATCAGGAAAAAATCGTGTTCCTGTTAAACAAAATGTACAAATTCATCATATAATATTAGAAAATTGAAAATTATGACAGAATAAAATAGTAAAACATAAATATACTATATTTATATTTAATATAGTAATATGGATTTTAAATAAATTATAATTATACCGTTGGATGAGTAATTTCTTCATCGATTATAGTGCCGGCATTCACATTTCCAATCTGTAAAATGCAAAGTGAAAAGAATGTTACATATATATACACAGCCGGTCAGCAATGAAAACGTTTTTTACATTCGATATTTTTTATTTTTTATAATATACCTTTCCGTTTTCATCATTAAAAAATCGAACTTTGTTCCGCTTCTGCACAGTTATAAATGTAATGTGGGGCTGATACTGGTAACCCAACCTCAAATCCTTTTCCAATTGAGTACAGGCATGTCTTATAGCTCGCATCTCCGTATGAAGAACCTATGTATGTATAGAGTGAGACAAAATTAAAAATTAAATGGACAAAAAATAGTATTTTTTGTACAAATCATCAAAAAAAGTCGTATAGTTTAAAACTGAAAAATCAAAATCAATTTTCATACTTCTCGAAATTGTCCACTGCCAACTCCATCACGATAGTAGAAAATGGTAGACGGAAGAACTTGATTGTTTTTTAAGTACACTTTCAAAAATGCTTCTACAATTCCTTGCAGATTGCCGATAATCTCAGCAGCTCCTTTTCCAATTTTCTCCTGCGCTTCCACACTCATCATGTAAGGCATTCCATTTCTGTCAAAAGAAGCCGTAACAGCAGCAAGACTTGGTTGCTGAACTGTTCCCTGCATAAAACAAATGGTATATGTCTACATTTATTATTTTTTATTTTATTTTTGGTTTAATTAAACTAACAAAACATATATTACAAATGAAAATATATCAAAACTTACAGTACCACTTGGAGAAGGATGGGTTACGTCTGCACCCAAAATCATAACAGGTTTCTGAAAGAAGATCTCAAATTCACTACGGTACTCCTCTGGAGCTTGGACAACATGATTAATACCCCCCAATTTGCTATGCAATTTCATGAGAATGTTCCCAATAATAGACTCGGTTCTATTACTCTGAGTAAAATTATTCTTGGCAACACATTGTGTTAAAATGCCCACATCCAACTCTGCTGCTTGCTTAACCTGATCCATTGAAAAACAAATTAAAAAATTATAATAATTATATAAACGCATATGCACACACATATACATATTGTTTTCGCATTTGTTTAAAATTAAAAATCATTATTCATTTAAAATCAATGACTATGTTACCTACCTGAGCATATACTGGTCCATTCTTTGCAGGGATAATGACGAGTACAAAATCAACTCCTTTCTTCTTGTACATTCCCAATTGAGCTTGAAGTTTTTTGTTATTCGCCTGTCGAATCCTACTATCCAACCCATCCTGTAATATTAGACTGTGACTGAAAAACGAGTCTTTTGAAGATGGTAACGTCATATTTCTCAACCCAGCTTTATTCACAAGTCTCTGTGTAAAGACACTGCAAAATTAAGACAAAATAAAAATGACTATAACATATGACTTATAATCAAGAATCATAATTACAATATTTATTTATAATACATGTATAGCTAACAAAAACTCACTCAATTTCTCGCTGATTGACTGTAGCCAATGACAAAATGGCCCATTTTGATACGTTCTTGGGTTGAAAAAATTCAAACTTTGAGTCTGAATTCCAAGCATCCCATACACCATTTACTGGAGTAGCTACAGCTCGCTCTGTCCGACTCCCCTATAATAGTAATAATATTATTACTTATAATGATTACTGCTTGAAGTATACCTACACATTCTCTCTACTTTTAATAATGCTATTTCCAAAAGTGAAATACCCCTATTTTATTTCCATAGATGATTTGAGGAGCAGGCAAAACCCTAGCACTCATCGTCAACATTTTGGAATCAAAAGTTGCACCATACTTTTTAGCCAGAGGATTATAGTCCAGGTTCAAATCTTTATACTGTGAAACAAACAATTTGTGACATCTATTATTGCATATTATATCTCATTTCTGAATTTAATATACCTGCTCTGTTTTTGTGTTAGTATTACTCATACTTAATGAAAATACTTACGAAATTCAAAGTGTCTTCGTAAAGTTCTTGAGGTTTCTTTCTGGACACGTCGATCATCCTGGACGTTTGAACCTCATCCAGTTTTTGATTAAATGACTGACCCTTCACAATTTTACACAGCTGTACACAAAACATAAAGAAATTTTTTTCAATAATGATTATAAGTAGATACCTAGATAAATACTTTAAATACTATATACATTCTCATACGAATACGCAAAACATTTAAATTTTTGTGATCCGAAAAAAATTATTATATATACTTACCTCAGCAGCAACACTTCGATTTTTGTTCCCTTTCAGTTGAAGACAAGGCCCATTAGGATAAACAAGCTTAATTTTTTTCCCCTTTGTGTCTGTATAGTTTTGTTCACAGTATTCCTTTATTGAGTAATTTTCTTTTTTCACCACTCCAGCACTATCCTTTGTTTCTAGCTCAAAAGTGGTTGTGGAGACACTGGTTGGCAACAATTTTTCAACAACGCCGCCCAGAGCTTTTCCACCCTTTGGGTGATAAACTACACGCACACCTATATATATATAGTTGAAAGTTAAAACAAAAACAATTATATAATCTTCATTATGCTTATTAGGTATTCATAACATTTACTTATTTTAAAGAGAATAAATTGAAATTGCATTTTACACCTATACGGTGGCAATAATCTAATTAAATAATTTAAACATATATCTTTATTTACATACCCTTGAGTCTTGTATTTGCATCTTCAAAATTTGTCGCAGTCCATTCTCTAATATCCCCACAATCCCTGGCAGTAAATCTGACGTATTCAGTCGTAAATATTTGGGCCAAAAAATTCATCATACTTGTATTTGGAAGACAAGCATTATTAGCAACTAGAAATTTCAAAATTATTTATGAAAAGTTATAAAGTTCATCACAATTTGATTCAAATGTGACAAATGTAGGCATAATTAATGTAAGGGCATACATATTGTGACATTATAATATGTTACAAAACTTACTATCCACATTTAAATATGGCTTCCAACCATTTGAGAGGCACTGAATGATGTTGTAACCCTTATAGCTTACTAGTCCTCTTGTCAACGGGTATCCACCATCCTCCTCAAAATCAACCACTGCGGAACGACCAACGGGAGTGTACCTATCAGTATTGTAGCATCGAACGAGGACATTGTAGACCTGTATTTAAAAACATTTGACATGCATGCATATTATTATAATCGTTTTGAAATTATTTACATCAAATTATTATTATATATAGTAAATACTTAAATGTTCTTACTCGCTCAATGTCGATGATGACTTGGCCTACTGCAACTCCTCTCATATCATTGATAGTGGCATTAATTTTTGCTGTTTTTATAGTTTCTTGAGTCCTACGAACTGCTGCGCCATAAGCCACTGTAGAATCTGAATCTCCTCCCAATTCCGCCTAAGCACATATCAGAAAAATATACGTATCAATTTAGTCCCATGAGTATGAGTATACTTATTTCATATTTATCACTTATCAATATCAAAAATGTTATAAAAATATGAGAATGTGAACTATATACTTAAAAACAATTACCCCTGTAATAATCCAATCTAGCAAATCTCCATCCAAAGGGACACAAGTGTAGAGAGCATCCGAAAAATCTGTAATAACCCCGGCCATATCATCTTTTGCAAGATTCCCGTTATGCTTTGCTCGATAACCTTCCTCAATTTTACGGGTAAGACAAGCCACAAGACTTGTACGGACATCCGGAGGGAAACGAACATAATCCTTTTGCTTTTGTTCTAATTCTTCCAATTTCATGCCCTTCATTTTGAATGCTACCTCATCGTTTTCTCTCCGGAAAAACATTTGATAGTGGATTATTTCGGGTGGGAGGTCAATCTTGGTGCGGAAGAAATTGGCAAGGATTTTCGAGTGTGACTCACAAATGTCAGCAGGTTTAGTTGGACGAGGAGGAAGAGTAATCTCCATTTCTGTGGCTGCTAATTGTTTCCAACCAAAATCCTTGGGATGAGGGTTATAAGGTTTATTGTAATTGACGGGTACATTTAGGAATTTAATGGGTCGAGCTCTACCACGACTACTTGACCCAGGACCACCTCTACTAGCGACATTTCTTCCTCCTCCTCGGCTGGGTCCTTCATTATATTACAAATAAATGAGACACAATTATAAAAATTTAAATTACATCCATGTACATCTTATATGTAACATATATGAAGTATGTACTACATATATTTCAGATTTAAGTATGTACAAAATTCTATATTTACAAACAACATATTTAAATATAGTATTAAATACTATATGTTTAAATACACAATTACCTGGTCTTGCTGTAAAACTTTGCGGAGGCTGATTTCGAGAAGCTTGTGGCTGTTGTGGACCTTGTTGTGCTTGATGAGGTTGTCTCGTTTGACGACTTCTTCTATCCGTTTGCTGTTGCCATTCATCTTCGTCTCCCATTTTCTAAATGACACATTATAGAATTGATACATGTATTATACATACCAGTGAAATGAAATACGAGACTATACATTTTTACTATGATTATACTTACTTTTTTGATCCACTTTGAAATGTGGGTTAGATTCAAACAAGTATAGAACAGAGACTATTAAATTTTATTATAATATCCCAGAAAAACCGTGCAAAATGTTGTTCAGTCATGAACTATAGTGGTATATATAAGTATATTTAAATAAATACATGAAGCGATAATAGTTTAAATATTTAATTAAAGTCAATTTAAATAATAAAGATTGTCCAAAAGGAATAAAAAAATGTAAATATGAAATATTTTCCTGCGTGGTAGCAAAACCGAACGACGAAATTACGATGAAATAAAGTGCACGTAAGTGGAAAATGGAATTGGAGCGGCAATTTCAAAATGACTCCATTTTCAATTTCGTTTTTAATTATTTATTTTCATCAAGTCACAATTGAATTATTTAAGTACTTAGATAGAATCTATTTAATTAAACATGTCATAACAAACTGTTGAAAAAAGATTTTTTTAAATTATTACATATCATGAGGATCAAAATAGGTACTTTGAGATTCTACTGAAAATGTTTCGTTTGCTACAGCGATATTTCATGCAAACTTGTCCCGGAAAGCCCCTGAAATTAAATCAGGAAATTCACTACATTTAATTCACTAAAAAAACCAACATATCTAAGTAAATTCGTCTAGAATCTAGATAAATATTTAAATATGTAATTCAGTCTATTGTTTACAAAATGCAATATATAATAGAATATACCCATTATTACCCATTGTTGGTGACATTGACTCGCGTTTGGAGCTCGCAAATGATTCGATGTACACATTTCTCACTCGTCTTCACCTGTTCTGTAGCTCGATTTATTCGGGATTGGATCTTGGCATTTGTCAATTTCAATTTCACTTGATCGCTACTACTGTTGTATTTATTATTATTATTATTACTATTAGTAATAGCAATTTTTTTATTATTATTATTGTGTCCATTTCGTATTTTCCTATCGCCTTTCCTTCGTCGTCTTTGATATCGATTCCTGTTGTGGTGCACTTTGTAGTTGTACTTGATGTTGCTATAAGTCGGAGGACTCTCCAGTGGGGATTCCAACCTCAATTCCTCACCTTCCCTCAAATCAATGACATTTGGGAATAAAAGGGAGTAGACGAGGACCAGGAGAAAACCCAATTTGAGAAGGACAGCTGTCACAAAAGCAATATCCGCATGGAGCTCAAAATACTTCATCAAATTAAATTCACTCGTCTCTGGTTCGGGTGGAAGAATAACTGGATTTATTAATGATGATGATGACTGAATGTACAACGGCTGCTGTTGTTGCTGTTGCTGTTGCATTTGTTGTTGTTGCATTTGTTGATGCTGCTGGAAACTCTCCACAAAATAATCGTAGTCATGAAAAGAAGTCCGTGAATTTTCTCCATTTTCTCCATTGTCAGCCACGTTTTGACGACTTTGACCTGGAGGACTCGCAGAATGTCCAACATTCTTTTGATTTTGATCCCATTTCGTCGTTGTTGTTGTCGTCACAATCGTTTGTGCCACAAAGAATAGAACAAAGCTCAAAAAATGGTGATGGTGATGATGAAGTTTTTTCATGATGCCCCTCTAAAATTATCCAAGTTTAAAATGATACAAATACAAATGCAAATACAAATGCACTGTTTAAATATAGCAAAGTGACTGAAAACTGGAAGGAGAAGAACGTCAAGTGAGGATGAAGCTCAAAGCGAGACTGACGAGTGACAATGAGAGGGATTTTGTCAACCAAGAAAATTGGATTAGGTATTATAATAAATATAATGCGTGCAATGGAAATGTAGTGTAAAATGTAATGAGATCTCCATGATGAAACGGAAAACCAGCAGTATAAAACTCACAACAATCAGTGCAGTGTGGGAGAGAGAGAAAAGAGAGCAAAAGGAAGATTTACTTTGTCTTTGACTTTACGTATCCATTTCAGAGCCGCTACTTATATTTGATTTCATTTACTTTACTTTCCAACTCATATTTACATCGCCTAAATGCCAAATGCTAAATAAAATCTATTTTCTATTGTATATCTACGAATAGGAAATTATTTGTGTCACACACGCGAGCTCAAAGTTGTCTTACTATTTAGGTGACCTTTGCCACATTGCATTTCAGATTTTCATACAGGGTTTTCTGTCTCAATTTTACAATGAATTGTGAATTGTCACTTGGCTTTGAATACCGAAAGGAAATAAAACAAAACTCGGAATTATAAATTATCCACAGCTTTTTGCCAGCGATTGATCGACCTGCCTTTCCTTTGGGAATTCCGGATTTCATGAAAACGTCAAACAAACGGCGTGGAATCTCCTCAATTTATTCAGGTTTTAAATCGAAATGGAAATCGAGAAACAGAATGAAAATAATTAAAGGGAAAAGCGAGGAGATGAGAGAAAATGTAAATGTAAATGAGGGATTTCCGACTGTTGA